>JAMYWO010000219.1:56010-67617 GCA_024220525.1 Cochliopodium minus
CTTCAATAAAATTTTCTATTTTTACCACAGCAGTTTCCATTTGTTTAGAGATTCAAAGTTTTTGGTTTTTGGTTTTTATTTTTTATTTTTTATTTTTTATTTTTTATTTTTTATTTTTTATTTTTTATTGATTTTATTGATTTTTTATTTTATTGATTTTTTATTTTATTTTTACTTCATTCATTCATTTTTATTTTTTAATTATATATTTTTTATTTTTTATTTTTTATTTTTTTTACTTTATTTTTTATTGATTCATCTAATTTTTATTTTTTCAATTTTTTATGTTCAAACAAAAATTTTTTTTCGTTGATAGAGTTGGAGTGAAAAGTTTGGACGAAAGAATCCAAAAAAGAGTACAGGGGCTCGTCGTCCTGCTGGACGAAAACAAAATCTATCAAAACACAAAGATGCCTACTTTGCCAGCTGACAAAAAGTTTGTGTACAACCTTTCTCAAAACTACAAACACTTTGAGAAATCTCCCAAACAAAACTCTTTTGTTTCTACCACTGAACAATTAATTTGGACGAAAAATATTTTGTCTGCAATTTCTGACTACAATGAGTGGTTGTGCGGCAAAATTTTGGATCATTTTTTGAACGATTTTTCTGTTGTTAATTCTTTTTCTTTGAAGAAATCTTTTTTGAAGACTGTTTCTCAGACTAACCAGCTTTGGATCCAACATTTTCTCAGCACTCAGTTGTTTGCTGGCTGGATGGAGGCTTTTTTCAAGGAGAGGAATCAAAAGAAAAATTGAATTTGATTTTAATTTATTATTTTTTTCTAATCAAAATGTTTTGCAAATCTTTCCAAGGGAAAAATCATTCATAAAATCATTTCCTATTAATTTTTTCAAATTTTTTTATTTGTCTTTTCAAAAGCTCTTGTTTTGTTTTGTTTTGGATATCTCTACCCTGGTTCTACTTCCACTCTTTATAATTCCACTCTTGTCACAAATTTCTTTCGACAATATTTCAATCCTCTTTCAAATATGAGGACCAATATCCTTCAATACATTCATCAAAAACATCTCACCCCCAAAGAAGGTACAATGTAACTTGCCTGTTTGATGATCCCAATGTGCACATTGGTCCAAACCCTTTGGGTGCGCTCAAACAGCTCAGTATGACGAAATTGATACTCTTGGAAACTAACTTTCTAATTTTTTATCTTTCAAAAAATATTGATCAACTAGCGAGTTTAGTATCACCTTTTTTACTATCAAATTTGAAAAGGATGAAAACTCATCTTCTTTTAAAAATCTCCAATAAAATGAAATACTAAATGGGGTACATCTTATACTAGGAATTAGAAAGTTTTTTACATCTGATTTTTTTTTAATATTAATTTGAACTGGGGGTCACATTGGGTGATGAATAATTTAATTTTCATTAAAGCAAATTGGAAACACCTCAAAAATTTGTATACTTTTTAAGTATTTTCACATGTTTTTCGATAATGCAATATAAGCGAACATGTGATCCTTTTCACGGTTGATTGTCCTCAAAAGAGTCCTACATCAAAGTTGATGGAGGGGATTCTCTTTACACTCAAAATTCTTTTTCTTTTCTTTTTTTTTTTTATCAGTATTATTCTCTGGAATTTATATCAAATAATAATAATATTTGATAAAAACTTAGACATGTCCAAATATTACAACTTTGTTTGCGGATATAAAATTTTACTAACAAAATTTGAACTGTTGTAATATTTTTGATCAAATAAAATAAATAAAAGATCCCTAATAAAAACTTTTAATTTATAGAAACGACTTCCACTTCAAAAATGAGAACAGAATTGGGAGGGATGATATTACCTAAAAAAAAAAAAAAATTAATCCAGTTTTATATAGTTTTATTGTAAAATATTTTTTTTTATTACAGTTCCCTGATCCTCCAGAACCATATCTAACAGAAAAAAAAAAGGTTTATTTTTTTTTTCCGATAAAATTTAAATAAATTTTTTTTTGAATCAATTTAAAATAATTTTCTTACCCATACTCCGGTTGAACCACCAATTTAGCTTTAGAACCCACGCCCAATCCACAAAGCCCCACATCCCTTTTAAAAAATTCAAATTTTAGCTTAAAAAAAAAATTAAAAACGAAAATTAAATTTAAAAAAAATTTAAAACAAAAAAATAATAAATAAAAAACAGAATGGAATCATTAAAAAATGATATTTACAATCCTTTTATCACTTGTCCTTCTCCTAAATTGAATGTAAAAGGTTTTCCACTCTTTTTGGAGTCCTCAAACTCTCTTCCATTTTCCCTTTTAAAAAAAGTCGAATATTCAATTCGGAAATGATTTAAAATTTTATTTTTATTTTTAAATTATTTTTTAATTTTATATTTAGGATTAAAAAAGTTGAATATCAAAAATTCGGAAATGATTTAAATGTTTTATATTTTTTTTTTTTTTAATTTTTAATTTATAATAAATTATGAAAATCTATTTAGGTCTACTTACAAGGTTCCCACATAATTGATGGAGATACTATCTCCTTTCTTGGTTTTTCTATCTTTTTTCCCTTCCTTCAATATCTCGATTGTGAAGGGCTCTTTTTCGATTTGGAAAGGATCCTTTCCACATGATTCCTGATGCATTTTCATAAGGAATTCAATCAGTAAATTTTTTATATGATTTTTTTTTTTTTTTTATAAACTTTTATCGAGAAAACAGCAAAAACCAAGAATCACATCGAAATTAAATCAAAAAATAAAATATTTCTCTTTCTAATTAAGATCTGCATCCCCAAAAATTTTTTTGTAAAATCATTTGAATGCATTATAAAGATAAAGTGATTTCAATTATACAGTATTCACCATGATTTTAAGCAAAATATATATATAAATTTCAAGTATATATATTTTATGCTTTGAAATGATCTAAACCTCATAAATTTGATACCAAGAAATTTCGATTGAGTAAATAATTTTTTTTGATTATTATTTATTTTTTTCAGATTTTTACTTGATGTTTTTCCAATGTGGTTAATGGCATCATTTTATTACAATTTTTGCATTTTACTGACATTATGATATTACAACAGGAACTTATTTTTTTTGTTTTTAATAATCATGAAAATTTTAATTATTTTATATCGAAGAATTGGGTTATAATCAATTTCTCCCTTTCCATTCACTCTTCAAAATTTATATACAAAAGGAAATGAACATTTTCTTTGATCCATTGTAAAATTTTTTTCAATATAAAGTTATCCCTAGAGTAAGTTTCAGATTCTGTAACTGCTTTTTCTGGAATTTTGAACGTTAAAACTAAAAAATAGCCAACGATTGAAAATTTGTTGGAATATTCTGATATTTTGGTGAAATCTTCAAAATGTTTGAATTTAAATTCTAATTTTTCGTTGGCATGAGATTCATTGGACACACAGATGATGTATTGGGAGTATCGATTTCGAAGGATAAAGTGAACACCAAGAGTGGGTATCAGGGGTGTCCATCCTCGTCAACAGACACAACAGTACTTCCTTTTTCATCTCCAGCATCTCCTACGACGGAAGTTTCGATACAAATACAAGGGAACCAACTATCTCACTTGCCAAACCATTTCACCAAATTACTCTTTGATTGCAACTGTAGGAAAGGATTACTTGATAAATCTTTACAGTATCGAAGAGAAGGGCTTTTCTCCTTTGTGTGTTTACGATGTTCGTCCTTATGTAGACCCAGAGTCGTATTTATTGTCTTTGTTTTTCCCCTCTCGTTACTGGTGGGTTGTTTGGGCAAAGTTTTTGTTTATGATCTCGAGTCCAAGTCTATTATCATCAAATCCACGTCATGAAGACTCACTTCAACAATGAGCTTGCTGCTTGTTTGTCCCTCTCCTTTTCTTCCTCTGGAAACATTCTTTTTGTTGGTTGTGATGATAATTCTATCCACAATTACCTTGTTCAAGAGGGAGAGATGGTGAAGCATAAAGAATTATTATTTTGGCAATTTTATATGAAGACATTATTTTCATCTTATTTTCAACTCATTTAAAAATAATATAAAAAATGGAATTGATCAAAGAAATAAGAGAGATTGAGATTGATTCCAAAAATGAATACATTCCCAAAATAAGATACCTGATTTCTCAAAAATAAAACAAAAAGAAATTGATAATCAAGGAATTAAACAAATTTTCGTTCTATTGTTCAGAGAGAAAGCCATAACAAGAGATAAAATAAGGCTAATATTTGCAAATTCTTTCAAAGATCTCAATATTATTTCCAGAGCTGCAAATGATAACAAATTATCAAATGAGGTATATACATGGATGAACAAATTTATGTACTTTTTCGAATGGGAGGATGTTAAAATAAGCAACAATTATTTTAATTGTGAAGAATTTGATAAAATGAAAAACAAAAAATGCTCCATTAGATTATTTAGAAATATTTTGGAGATAAAAGTATCTGAAGAATTGCTTTATTCATGGATCCTCAATGAACATGGAATAAGTGAGGATGAAAACGAAAAAGAATACTTCTTTTGCTGCAATCTCCTCGAATTCAACATAAAAGTTTCTTTTTGTTATGAAGACGATAATCTTTCAATTTATCTATGTGCTTCTTATAGAGAAAGAGGATGGAATACAATTGCTTCTTTAAACAAATCCATGATAGATCTTAAAAAATTGAGAAATACATTTGATTTGAAATCAAAGGATATCCTTTGATCAGAAAAAAATTATAATAATTATAATTTTTTGATTCAGAATTATCCACAAATAGAAAATCATATATATATCATTTATACTCCAAATATAAATGCAAATAATATCAATATTCCTGCCGAAGATCATTATGCCATGTTATATTATGATGGCCAAAACACTATTATATTGGATCCCTCTCGAAATGTCAATCCCCCAAACGTTAAGTTAGATCTAAATAATAATACAGTGGACTACAAGTCAAAAGTAACAGTAACATACGAAATAAAGACAATAGGATACGATATTTTGGCAGCTTGCTTGGGGAATCAAAGAAAGATTAAAGCCGCCAATTCTAAAAACGACCTTAAATTTTCAGTAGAAAAAGAAGTTGTATTCTCTTTGAATGGAAGAATAATAATAATATCATCAGTTTTGGAGAATTATTCAAATCAGAGAAGTTCTGTAAAATCTTCCCAGTTATTTTGGACACACATTGGATTATCCATATAGGGTTTCAGCTAAGAATATCTTCTACCTTTACAATATCCTATCTTTGATGCAGAAAGGAAAATGAGAGGTGGGAAATATGATACAATTAAAGGGATAAAAGGGAATATTTTATCTGCTGAATTGTAGATTATTATAAAAGGCAGAATTCAAGATATTTTATCAAAAATAACTGATTTATTCAATTAATCTCAATTATTCTTCCAAAACGCTTTTGTTCTTCACGTTCAGTGGCCAGGGATGTTGCATTTGCACAAATGGGTCATTGAAATTCATTTAATAAACCCTTTAAATTCAACAAGAGCTTTATTATTTATTTTTTTGAGATTTTTACTTGATGTTTTTCCAATGTGGTTAATGGCATCATTTTACTGACATTATGATATTACAACAGGAACTTATTTTTTTTGTTTTTAATAATCAAGAAAATTTTAATTATTTTATATCGAAGAATTGGGTTATACAAATCTTATAAAATGGGTAAATCAACCTTTGTTTTTATATTTATACACCAATTCAAGTTCCAATTTATTTTTTCATTTTCAAGATTATAAATCAAAAAAATAGTGCTGTAATCTCTTGTTCGAAAAGAATGAAGAAAAATAAATACAATGAAAGTGATGAGGGAATAAGCAAAAGTTTGGATAATGTGACCATGATCACTCGTTCCCAAACCATCACCCCAAAATTAAATATGAAAACACACAACATCGAGAGAAATGTATCATTGCAAGGGTAATTAAATTGAAGATCTCATTTATTGTATATTGCTCAATCATATGCACAAAAATTCCATTTAACAGTCAAAATTTTGATTAATTAATTATCTTCTTGTATACCCTTATATTAAAAATATATGTTCAACAAATCTATTTGACCAGAATTCCATTTATGATTGAAAATTTTTTTGAATACTAAAGTGGAATCCTTATAAAAATAGATTTAGATATCTATAATGCATCAAAATTAATACCAATTGCATTCCTTAAGATAGTTTTCATTTATTTTAAAGGCCATTTGATATTATTATCTTCAAAAATGATCGAAAATAAATTAAAAGGTTTAAAATAAAATATCTTGGAGGAATTAAAAATATCAGGATGATATTTTTATTCAAAACATATTTATATATTTTTTTTTAAACAATTTTTATTGATTCCAAATTGTTGTATTCACCAAAGTGTTTTTAAAGCAATTTTGAAAATAGTTTCAACTAAAGTTATTCAAATTGATGAGATTAATTGTTTTTTTTTTTGTAATGTTTTAAATTTTTTTTGTATTATTTTTCAAGAAAAATAAATTTAATTATTTAAATACATTTTTCTAATTTTATCATAAAATTTTAATTTTTTAATTTTTATTTTTTTATTTTTTCATTTAAAAAATTATTTTTTAAAATAATAATGTTTTTAGGGAAATATCAATACACTTAAATGGAAAATGGAAAAGGAAATATTTCGTATTGAAAGACACAACTCTTTTTTACTACAAAAACAACAAAGCGTACCAAGACGACAAACGAAAGGTTCCTCAAGGTTTAATCAAATTGTCTTTGGCTACTCCTGTCACCGTCATCCAAACAGGAACTAATCAATCTGTTGTGGTAGAGGAGCACAACAAATTTGTACAAAAAGAGATCTTCGTAAAGTAAAAAACAAAATTTTCTTTATTTTTTGTTATTTATTTTTTTTTAATTTTTTTTTTAGTCCAATTTTTTTTTAAAGATATTTTTAATTATTTTTTAAATTTCTATTTTATTTTTATCATTATTTTATTTTTATTATTTTTCTCATTTTTTTTATTTTATTATTTTTTTTATTTTTATTATTTTTATTATTTTTATTATTTTTATTATTTTTATTATTTTTTTATTTTTAATAATTAATTTTCTATTTTATTTTCCATTTTATAATTTTTTTTTTATTTTTATTATTATTTTATTTTTACTTTTACAATTTTTTTTTTATTTTTTTTATTTTTTTTACAATTTTTGTTTTGTNAAACCAAGCAAATTTGCAATTTTTCTATTTGTAAAATCAACAACAAATGGAGTAGAATTTGAAAAATTTCCTTTTGAAGTTAATGAATTGTATGAAACAGAAAATGAAGAATATGTACCTCCAAGTGATTGCACTTGAGTTTGAATTGCACTTCCAAGTTCATTTAAATCATAATTTCCAGGTAACAATGTTATCAAATTACTATCAATTAAGAAAGTATCATTATTATTTTGCATAATATTATAAAAAGTATAGGGAATCATACAATTTACAAGGCACATTTTCTTTGCATTTCTAATATCAGAAGGTAATCTTAATGTAAAATTTGAGGTACTTTGAGTATTACTGTACAAATCTCTATCAATTGATCTTATCAATAAATTTGTTGGTAAATACATTTATTTTATTTAATAAAATTAAAATTGTTTAGGAATTTTTTGAATATCTTTTCCATAATAATACTTTTCAGAAATCCTTGAATTATAAACTCTATTTCCATTTTCATCAATAACCATTCTTATTTTGTATCTTATAGGTTTAATTGGATCTTGTAAATTCTTCCTTCTTACAATCTCATATATTGAAGAGCTCCATCTTGGTTCATATTTATGAGAAAATTTATCAGCTTTTCTTTCACTCGATTTTGTAAGAATATGTAATCTTACGTGATCTCTAACATTTAATGTTGGTAAATCTTTTCTTATTTTTGCATATTCTTTTAATTTTTCTTTTACAAGTATTTCTTGTCTTTGATTTATTCTATTGTTATGGAATATCTTTGTTGGAGAATCTTTAATTGTTGAATGGTATGAATTATTGTAATTGAAGACAAAATCTTGTAATTTATCATAATATCTTCCTGAATAAGGTACTCCTTCAGCTCGACGTTTTGAAATGTATGAAAAAATTAAAGTTTTGATTGTTCTTTTGAACCTTCAATAACTGCTTGTTGAGTTGGAGAATAAGTCATTCCAAATAATTGTTTGATATTTTTTTCTTTCATTAATTCTTTGAATTCTTTTGCAATAAATTCTGAACCGTTATCGCTATGAATTGCCGTTGGCCAATTTCCAATAATGTTGTAATAATCATCCAACATTTCTCTTGTTGATTCTACAACATTCTTTGCAGTTTTTTTGGTAATTGATCTACAAAAAGCTTTTTTTGAAAAACAATCTATCAAAGTAACAATGTATCTGTGTTGATAATTATGACCAGCTTCTCCTTTAAGACTTGTTAAATCAATCATAAGTTTTTGACCAACTTTTGTTGAATCATCAGGTTGAACTATTGAATTTCTTGGTTGAACATAATGCATTTGATAATCAACTTGATTTTTTAACCAATTATGAACATATCTTCTTGAAATGTTTAGATATCTTGAAATTACTTGATAATAGAATGAATCTCTACCATTATGAGAAGTTTTAATATCATCGTAAAGTTGTTTGAGAATATTGTCTCTTTCTCTTGGAGGAATTAATTGTAATTTTCTATTTTTTGAGTTTAAGTAACACTTTTTATCCCAATTATTAACTTTCCGTTATCTAAGTCAAACTTATTTGCAAATGCTCTAAATTTTATAACTTTATTACCGCTTAGTTGTGGTACAGTACCATTTTGTTTGTATTGTAAAATATTGTCATAAAGTTGATCAGAAATTTCATATTTATTAAATCTTGACAATAACATTTTATATTACTAATAAAAAATGTCACTAAATTTAGTTCATTCTTACATCTTGAGTGTATTAGGTTCGTGCGGATCGGGTAAGTCACATATAGTAAAGTACATTATGGCAGAGTCAAAGTTTGTTTTTGATTATGTTTTAGTTTTTACATCAACTGGATTTACAGATAGTTACAAATATTTAAACAAATTAGGAATTAAAAATAAAATATTATCTTCACTGAATATTGATGAATCAATTGAAAAAATTATGGATAAGCAAAAGAAAATTTATTTAAATAAAATAGATTCAAAAATTAGCCTTATATTTGATGATATTATGGGTACTTTAAATTCTTACAGTAAAGTTTTAAAAAGATTGTTGGGAAGTTTTAGACATTACAATATTTCTATTATTTTTGTTGCACAATATGCTTCTGTCATTCGAACTTATATTAGAGAATTAAGTTATTACAATATAATATTCAATCAAACTACTTTTGCATCATTAAAAAGTATTTATGAAAGTTATTTTAGAAATTTTAATAGTCAAAAAGAGTTTGAAGAATGGTTTAGAAATAAATTGAGTTTACCATATTCTTTTTTCTTTGTTGATAAAATAAACAAAAGAAAATTTATTGCAAAAGCACCAATACTTAGTAATCTTTAAATTATGAAAATTAGAGAAAGAAGAGAATCATATTTGTAAAAAACTTTTATAATTATTCTAGAAAATTAAAATCGATTTTATTCAATAAACTTTTTAAAATCATTTTCTCTCTCTCTCTTTTCTCTCTAATTTTCTCATGATATAAATTTCAATGAGTATAATATCAAGATGGAATAACACAATAAAAAAGGTGAAGAAGAGAGAAAGTGAGAGAAGAAAATAATATTTGTAAAAAACTTTTATAAATATTTTCTATTTTTAATATTATATTTATTCAATGGACTTTTTCAAATTATATTTCTCTACTCTCTCTTTTTCTCTTTAGTTTTCACAAAGTATAAATGAATATAAATCGATATTCTGTTGTCGTCCATCAATTAAGAAACTACACAAATTTGAACATAGTAAAAATATAGAGATAATATAGGGAAAAATGCGAACTGTTGGCGAGGCGAAGGGTGGCGAAAGTAAGGGAATAATATAGGGAATGATTAGGGGAATGGAGGGCGAATGATAGGGTAATGGACGGCAACAAACAGAAACAAAAGCAAAAAACTTCTTTCCATCTCGCAACTCTATGCCTCCAAAAGAAAAGTAGTACTGTATTTTTTTCGTAGATGGTTTAAACAAGAAACTTACAGTCGCTTTTTGGTTTGTATCGTAGCTTCCTTTGTGAACTAAAATGTAAAAGGTACCTCCATTTTGAATAATAAATTTTTTGTCATCTAATTAGAACCCTTTCCGTTGTTACAATATTGATTTTCAGAGAGTGTTCAATAAAACCCATACATTCTTCTTTTATTAAAAAAATTTTTCTTTTAATTTTCCTAATAATTTTTTTAATTATTACTTATCAACACCATATTAATTTTAAAATAAAAAATAATTTTAAATTTTCTTTTAAAACTGAAATTTTAACCTTTTTGAATTTTTTGGGTGTAGAAACTCCAATAGTAAGACAATTCCTTATGAAAAAAATAAATTTAAAAATTCTAATTAAGAAAAGTTCAAAAAAAATTTTTTTTTTATAGAGGAAAATGAATCATTTTAAAAGGATATAAGACTCCTTCATTCTAATGATTTCTAATGAAGACTGAATTCCATTCTTCAGATGTGCTTATCATCGTTATTATCCTTTTATCTTTCTCCGATTCGAAATTTGAATGGAATGTGGATTGATCCCAATTATTGAAATAGGATAGATAGAATAGTTTCCAAGATGAAAAATGATTTGGTAATTTCTTGATATTCAAGTTTTTTCGTGTATATAAACTCCAAAACACCTCATCTTCTTTCAAAATGAAGAATATACTTTTACATACTGAGGATATCTTTGATAAATCTTCAAATTCGAGATTTGATAGAATCATTCTCCAGATCTGCTTTTCCATCAAAGTGAATTCAATCATCCCTTCCTTTGATAAAGAAATAGATTCAGGTTAGATATAAAGAATATATTTGGGAAAGATAAAAATATACTTTGAAAAGGGTTAGATATGCCCATTGATTCTGTGTATGTACAGTTGTTTTTATTATTTCTGTTTCCCATTTTTTTTATTATTAAATTTTTAATTTTATTATTTATTCTTGTTTTAACAAATGTTATTCAAAGATAAAAACCAATTTAATTAGTTCCAAGATTACAAAGTTGTTAAAATAGTTTTGTAAAAAAAATTCTTTCTTTTTTTTTTTTTTTTGAAAAACAATTACAATTCCTTCTACTTTTTAAATATTTACTTTTAAAAAAAATATCTAAAAAAATAACTCATTTTAATTGAGATGTCAAACAATAACAAAATTTTTTATTTTTTAATTTTAAAATCTTTAATCAGATCTCAAAACATCAGGCAAAATGGATTTATCATAGTGGTAATCAATATTCTCAAAACGAACAGAAGCACCCTTATCACCAACACTCAAAAACCCATAAAATTTCTGGCCCTCCTTCAAATGGACCCTCTTAAAAGAGAAAACATACTCTGGCTTCTCTTCATTCTGGTTCTTGTGAAAGAAACTCACATTCGCTTTTGAATAACCGTTTTTATAATCATAACTTCCCTTGTGAATAAGTATGTAAATGTTGCAGTTTTGTTCA
>JAMYWO010000220.1:1833-39604 GCA_024220525.1 Cochliopodium minus
AAACAAAAATGAAAAGTTTTGATTTCATCTTTGGTGTCATTGGGCATGTAAATGTGGGTTTCGGGTGACCAAAACTTTCCCATTTTAAAGTTTTTGAGATATTTTTTGGACTTTGAGTCAGATAATTGGAAGGGTCTTTTATCCTTTTTGAGAAAAAAAAAAATATTTTTTTATAAGTTTATTTTTTTAAATGGTAATAAAAAAGAAAAATAAACAAATCAATAATTTAACAACATTATTGAAAAATAAAAAAATAAAAAATAATTGATCTTTGAAAATAAATTCAAAATTTAAAAATTAAAAATAAATTTAAAAATATTGATCTTTAAAAATATATTCAAAATTTAAAAATAAAATAAATTTAAAATTTTGATCTTTAAAAATAAATTAAAAAAATAAATATCTTTAAAAAAATAAAAAAAATAAAAATTTTTTAAAATATTGATCTTTAAAAAAGTTTTAAAAAAAAATAAAAAATTTAGATTCAAATAAAATTTTAAAATTAAACCAAAATAAAAAAAAATTTAAATATTTTTTACATCATCATTGTTGATATAAGGATCAGCTTTGTTAGCCAACAAAAAGCAAACGATGGAATGAGATTTATGGAAACAAGCGAGATGAAGAGGCGTATCTCCATTCTGGTTTTTACTGTCGATTAAAGCACCATACTCAAGCAACAGTTTCGAGACTTTCCAATCAAACATTATGGAGGTATGCAAAGATGAATAACGTCCCAAATGATTTGGACCTAAAGTGATTGAAGATTAATTTTTTTAAATTAATATTTTATGTTTTTAAAAATCAGTTAAAAAATGAAATAATTCAAAGTATTTTTTGTCTTTTATAAAAATTTTTTAAACAAAAAAAAAATTTTCTTTATCAAATTTACAAAAAAAAAATGAATTTATTGTCATTGTCTTCATAAGTTTTTTTTTTAATAAAAGATATAAAATAATAAAAATAAATAAAAAATAAAAAATTAAAATGTACATTAAAAAAGTTGAAACAATTATTAAAAAGAAATTAAGGTTGGAAAATTTTCACTAAAAAACTTGAACAAAATAAAAGAAAAGTAACAAGAAAATAATAAAAAAATAAAAATTCTCACATTCACAAAAAAAAATTAAAAAATTAAAATGAAATAAAGAATTTAAAATAAAAAATTAAAAAATTAAAAAATTAAAAATAAATTAAATTAACAATTTTTTTTTTAACATTACGAGATTAAATATTTTCTTGTTGGAAGAATGAGGGNCAATAATTCTTTTAATTTTGCAAAGTTCAACTGGGCCTTTTCATCATTTTTTTCTTTAACAGTTTTTTTGGTATTTTTTTATTTTGTTTTTTATTAGAATTTGAACACATTCTCAAAATTGAAAGTGTTGAGTGTACAAAGCAACAGGTTGACGGAAATCAAAAATTTGGAGGATTTGAAGGAACTGGAGGAGCTGTACATAAGTCACAATGGAATCATTAAATTGGGCGGCAATCTTTCTTCTTGTTTAAATTTGCGTGTGTTAGATGTTGCTGGTAATAAAATGACCGAATTGGATGATATCAATAATCCCATTCTTGAAGATTTATGGGTGAATTTCTTTTATTTTTTGATATTTTGATAATTTTATTTCTTAAATCATTATAATTTATTTTTATTTAATTTTTATTTTATTTGCGTTCTTTGATTTGGAACTTTTATTTTTTATTTATTTTATTTTAAATTTTTGTTTTTTTGTTTTTCATTTTTTATCGTTTTTTATTTTCATTTATTTTTTAATTTTGATTTATATTTTTAATATTTTTTATTTTAATTTTAGATTTTTATTTTAGTTTTTTGTTTTTTTTTTCTTTACTAACAATTTAATCTTTTTTAATTTTTCAGTTAAATGATAACCAAATTGAGAGTTGGAAGGGGATAGAAAGTTTGGGAAAGCTGACAACTCTACAAACCGTTTACTTGGAGGGAAACCCCATCCACAAAAATGATCCTCAGTACAGAAATAAACTGGCTGGTTTCATCCCTTCTCTAACTCAAATCGACTCTACTTTTGTCAAGAGAAACAACATCACTGCTCTTCTTTCTCAAAATACAAAAAATTAAATCTTTTTTTTTTATCTTTTGATTTTTAATTTTAATTTTTTTTAATTCATTTTTTTTTTTTAAAACTATTTATACAAATCTTAATGGAAACTATACCTTTAAAATTTTTGGTGTGAAAAAAACTCATAATTTCTAAGTTTAAAAAAAAAAAAAATGGAACTGGATAACAATGAAAAAATTGAAGGTAAAGAGTTTTTGATCAAATCGATTTGAAATGTCATATTTTACCCAAATATACCTTTCACAAAAGAGAATGAGGTTCTATCGAAATCAGAGTGGAAAGATAAATTTTTATCAGAAAATTATCCTCCCATCCATGATTTGTTGAGCAGAATAGATCCATTGATCAGAGCCATTCAGTTTTGTAAATTATATCATCCCAAGAGAGATCTCAACCATAAATTGAATGAACAACAAATGTTGCAATTGATAAGTCAACATCTCGATTTTTCGGGATTACATGGCTCATTGCAAACATTGGAATTAGAATCTAATCTCAAATGTGACTAAATATATTTATTTTTTTTACAGTTAAAATTTATTTTTTATAATACGCTAAATAATCAGATGAAAGAAAAATTGAAATGCAAAATAGCAAGATGTTGATATTATTGAGAGAATCTATAAAGAATATAGAGAGGATATATGATTGTGTATTGTGTAATAAAAAAAATATTTAATTCCACCCAAATAATATCCTCTTTTTGAAAACAATATATAGCCAAAGGAGGTGAACAAAAATTAGAGGATATTTTATATGATTTCAATTTGATCCCCTCAGATGAGAACACAGAGAACGATGTAGATATATGGGAGAAGGATCAAGAAAAATCCCTCCAATTCACAGAAAACACTGATCAAGTGAAAGCTGGTAAAAAAAAAATTTTATTGCGCCATTTTATTTTAAATTAAAATCACTTTAAAAAAACTTGTCACAATTATTTTATTACAATTTTTATTTTATTTTTTATTTTTATCACTAATTTCCCTTTAAGTTTTATTGTAATAATTTATTTTTCATTTTTTATTTTTTATTTTTTTTTTTACTTATCTATTATTTAAAAAAATATTTTCATTTAACTTTATTTTATTTAAACTTTATTTTATTTAAACTTTATTTTTATTTTTTATTTTTATTTTTTATTTTTTATTTTTTATTTTTTATTTAAACTTTATTTTATTTAAACTTTTATTTTTTATTTTATTTAAACTTTTATTTTTTATTTTTTATTCATTTTTTTAAAAAAAAGGATCATTTAATGCATTGGTGATAGAATTGACGAACCCAGACACAACCAACATGAATTTTCTAAAAACATTTCTGATGACATACCAATCATTCACCCAACCAATAAACTTACTCTTCAAGTTGTTCAACAGATTCAACGTTCCCCAAGACTCGGAGAAGAAGCTCGGAGACAGCACTGTTTTGAAGATCAAGACTCGTGTTGTCAACGTTCTCAAGCAGTGGATGAGTTCTTATCCTGAGGACTTTGATCGTTCTATGTCTTTGACTTTGGGTAGTTTTTTTTATTTTTTTTTTCAAAGAACATATCAAAAAATTAAAAAAAACAAAACAAAAATTACATAAATATTTAAATTTAAAAATAAATAAATAAAAATAAATAAATAAATAAATAAAAATAAATAACAAATAAATATCATATTTAAAAAACAAAACAAAAATTACATAAAAATTGAATAAATAGACAAAAAATTTTAATTCAAACAAAAATCAAAAGTAACTCAATAAAAAAATATTAAAAAATATTTCTTATTGATTTCTCTAAAATTAAATTACAATTTATTTATTTATTTATTTATTTATTTATTTATTTATTTATTTATTTATTTATTTATTTATTTATTTATTTATTTATGCTCATCTAAGACCTCTAATATGTTTTTTATTTATTTATTTATTTAAAAAAGGGCAATTCATATCATCACTTTCGGGTACATTCGCAATGAGTCTCAAAAGACCTTTCGTTGCACTGATTTCAGGAACGAAAGAGAAAATCTTGACGAAAACGGTGGAGAAAATAGAACACGAGCCCCTCGTAGACTTGTCCACAATTTTCAAAGAGAACCTTTCTCTCGATCAACTTAATGACGAAGAGATTGCTCGCCAACTCACTTTGGTCTCTCATGAGAGTTTTTGCCTTATTAATTCCACCGGTAAATATTTTTTTTATTAAATTAATTTTTTTAAATATTTATTTTGTTTTTATCAACTTTTTTGTAAAAAAATTGTTTTTATTAACTTTTTAATTTTTTTTATTTTTTATTTTAACAAAAATTTATTATTATTGATCCTTGAAAATTTTTTAGTAATAATGAATTCTTAACTTTCAATTATGAATTTAACATTTTTTAATTACAAAATTTTTCATTTGTCACATTCATTAAAATTCAAAATTTATTTTCTTTTTAAAAAATTTTTTTTTTTGAAAGAATTTTTGAATCAGGCGTGGAACAATCCAAAATTGAAACACAAAGCAATTAACCTTATAAATGTGATTGACTTGTTCAACAAGATAGGAAACTGGGTCGTATCCACCATTCTCTCAAAGGGAGAAGTGAAGAAAAGGGCTCAGTACCTTTCCAAATTCATCAACATTGCTTTCCACCTTAAAGAACTCAAATGTTACAACGTTTTGATGGCTATTATTGCAGGTTCGATTTTTTTTTTTAAACATTTTTCATTTTTTCAATTATTCTGTTTTGATATTTTTTACTTCTTTTTTCACTAAATATAAAAATACTTAATAATTTAAAAAAGAATCTTTTTAGATTCATTTTTTGCACTTTTATTTGTTTTGCTTTTTTGTAGGACTCAACAATTCTTCTGTATCGAGACTAAATTGGACCTTCAAAGAAGTAAAGCCCAACAAACTGGAAACACTGCACCAACTAGAACAATTCATGTCACGCCAACAATCCTTCAAAAACTACCGCGAAGCCATCGCCCAAATTTCCCCACCCTGCACCCCGTACCTCGGCCTCGTATTAACAGATCTAACCTTCATAGATGAGAATCCCAACCACATTGATCATCTCATTAATTGGACCAAACGTAAACTCATTTTCGATGCCATCCAAAAGGTCATTCAATTTCAAGATGTCCCTTACAATTACCTTGTTGTCCACCAGATCCAGTCATTCCTCAAACATCAGTTTGATAAACCTTTTACTGAATCCGACGTTTATCGTCTTTCTTTGTCTCGTGAGCCCAGAAACTGCTCCCGTCACGAAATCAACTAGTTTTTGTGCACATTTGTATCTCTTTATATTTTTTGTTGTTTAAATTTTTCTTCAAAATTTTTTTTTTTTTCATAACCTGTTCACTGTTTTAAAAAATGAATTAATTCAAAAAAGGGATTATTAATATAATTCTTTTAAATTCCAATTATCTATCACCCATCCATAACATACTTTCCTATCAAAAGATCCATTAACTTTTTTGAAATATTATTTTTAATAATAAAAAAATTTCATTGTTTTGTTATCAGGAATAACATCATTAAATGGATATATTCAAAATATTGATCATTGGGGGTTCATATATTTTATTCAATTAAGACTATCGATTTTCATTCAAAATATTTTGTATCATCAATAAAAGATTCAGGAGTGGGGAAAACAAATATAATGGAAAGGTAATAAATATATTGAATACTTTATAGAACACCCATATATGAAAATAATTAAAACATAAATATCCAATTAATTAATATTTATTTCATTGCAAATAAAAGATTCACTAAAAATGAATTCAATGAGAATACAAAATCAACGATTGGAGTTGATTTTTCTACTAAAGTGATGCAAGTCGCAAATAAGAAAATCAAAATTCAAATTTGGGATACTGTAAAAAAATAAAATACAAAAATTCGCCTTAATTTTAATTTTTCAATCAAAATATTAATATATTCAATGTCAGGCAGGGCAAGGTAAAAGAACCAAATCCATTCATATCGAGGTTATTAATCTAACATTTCCTAAATCCGCCAAAAGAAAAATATAGTATTTTGACTTCATCCTATTATAGAGGTAAAACTTTAGAATAACTTAAAAAAAAGAGAAAGAGAGTTCAAAGATAATATATCATTTCGATGATTTCGAATAATAAAAGAGAAATTTCAATTTTTATTTTTTATTAACATCCCAAAGGGGCAAAGGGATGTATTATTGTTTATGATATCACAGATATGAAATCTTTTGAGTCTGTTGAAAAATGGTTGAGCGAAATTAAACAAATAGGAGAACAAATAGAAATAATTTTAGTGGGAAACAAATCTGACGAAACAGAGAAAAGAGTAGTTCAATATAGAGTAACTTTACTTTTTTTATTTTTTTTTTAAACTTTTTTTACATTTTTTTTTTTATTTTCTTAGCAAGCACAAGAATTGGCTCATAAAAATGAACTCACTTTTATAGAAACATCTGCTTTCACTTCTTCTAACGTCGAGGATTGTTTCAACAGTCTTGTGGAGCTCATTGTGCAAAAACAGGGTTTAGATGAGAGGGAGAGGAATATTTCTAGCACTCTTTTGGATTTTCAGGAAGAAAAAAAACCTAAAAAAAATTGCGGTTGTTGAAAAAAAATTTTGTTTTTTTTTATATTTGTCAAATAAAAAGTTTAAAAGATAAGTGTTTCATACCTCCTACTTGCTCAAAAACAAAACAATAAGAAAACCACAAGTTTTAATGGTGGTACCCCCTCCTTGTGGCTCTCGGTTTTAACTCTTTAGTTTTAATAGATCCAACTTAATTTTTTATCTTTTCAATTCTAATAAAATGAGAAACAAATGATTCTTATGATGATTAAAATGTGTTTTGAATCTCTAATTAATTAAAATTAAGAACAAAAAAAAAAAGAATTGTTTATTTAAAGAGAACTAGTTAAAAACAATCATCAAATTTTTCTTTTCTTTAGTTTAGAAGTTTAAAGATCAAAAAATTTAAAGGAAATCAAATCAAACAAACGATTTCTTATTTCTTGGTGAGTCATAGCAACTTCCATGCATTCCAAACTGACTTTCTTGCAAATAGATTTCTTCCAGACTTCAATCTCATCACTTCCCATTTTCAATTTGCTCAAAAAATTGAAAGAATCTTTCGAAAACAAAGGCTGAGCAATTTCTTTAACAGAATCGTGACAACATCCCACTTCTTCTCCTTCTTCATTTGTGGTAATTCTACTAATATTGTTACTAATGCTAATAAAGGAGAAAGGAAAAGAAACTTCTGGTTTTTGGCAAATTTCTTTGGATTCACTTTGAGTTTGTTCATCACTTTGAGATCTGGGAATTATGTTGATACCACATTCCATTGGGGCCCGTGGTCTTGAATTATTAGATTTGATTGAGAGGAGAATTTCGGAAAATTTGAAGTATTCAAGGAAATAAGGTTTGTTTTCATCCACTTTGTATTTTTCAAACAATTCTGTGCAGATTATTTCATTCAAGGGTGTTTTGCGTCTTCTCCTTTTATCTTGTTCTGATTTTTTTTCGTAAGGATACCTCTCTTCATATCGATCCTTGATGTTGTGAAGGTGTATCTTCCAAAGAGCATCGTTCCTTGAAATTTCCAGCCATTCTTTGCTCACCAATCCACATTTGAGGGTATCTTTCACGCTGAGATATTTGAAAATCATGGTGAAAATGGTCAATCTCAATCCTTTCTGTTCTGGTAATTTGAAATTCTCCGAAAAGCTTATGGAGGTTTCTATCCTATCTTTTGTTGGAGTAGTTTTGATTTTTTTGATGTAATTCTTCTTGAAGATATCGTCTTCCCTCAATGTTATTTGATGAATTTCCAGTTCACTTGACAAATTGAATTTCGTATTTTTATATCCTCCATAAAGAGTATATTTTGCATAATTGTTCATCATTATCAGAAATCCTTTCTCAAATTGGTAATAATTCAACATCTTTTGATTATTCAATCTTTTTTTGATATATTCAGTCAATTCCAAGGTTATTGTTTTTGATTTTATTCTCCATTCTTTAAGTGCTTTCTCTTCATCTTCATATTTTGTGAAAGAAATTTTTTTATCGAGTTCAAATTGGTTGAGAAATTTGATGTAGAATCGAATGCAATCAGATAAAGGCAATTCATCCTTTCCTTTAGATAAATCCTTGAAAATTTCCCTCAATTTATTTTTATTAATTTCATCTCCTTCTTTCAGTTTTTTTGCAATTTCCATTTTTTTTTTTATTTTTATTTTTTATTTTTATTTTTTTTTATTTTTTTATATTTAACTGAAAACCATCTGAAAATAAATATATAAACTTTTATTCTTCAAGATCCCTTTTAACTAAAACTTGTTCTTACGTTTTCAACCAATATACGTTTAAAAAAACATTTTAAATCTTGCCAAAGTGAAGTGGTTGAAAACAATCATCAAATTATCTTAGTTTTCTTTAGTTTAAAAAGCTTGAAGATCAAAAAATTTAAAGGATATCAAATCAAACAAACGATTTCTTATTTCTTGGTGAGTCATAACAACTTCCATGCATTCCAAACTGACTTTCTTGCAAATAGATTTCTTCCAGACTTCAATCTCATCACTTCCCATTTTCAATTTGCTCAATAAAGCAAAAGATTGTTTCGATAATAAAGTCGATAATTCTTTAAATCTTCACAACAACAAACTTATAAAAATTAAAATTTTTCTAAAACTTTGAAGTTTCTAAAAATTTTTACAACTTTCAAATTTTTATAAAAAATTATCAAGGCAAAGAGTCATAACTAAATTAAAAATTATCAAGAAAAATTTTAATTTTATTGGACAAACTGAAAATAATTATATTTGATCCACAAAACAGTTTGCTTTCTTTTTGGATTGTCCTCCTGTATCACAAAAAAATTAAAATTTTTTTTATTTTTTAAAAAAAAAAAAAACTAATTTACAGCCTCCACCGTCTCCGCCATCACCTCCATCACCTCCATCATCTCCTCCAATATCAACACTTATTACACCCTTTAAAAATCCACCTAAAAAAAAAAAAAAAATTAAAAAAAAAAATTAAAAAAAAAAAATTAAAAATAAAATTAAAAATAAAATTAAAAAAATTAAAAAAAAAAAATTAAAAAAAACAAAAAAAAAATTGTTACCAAGTTTTGACCCTACTTTTTTCATACCTTTACCAACATTCTTCTTGGTCTTCTTGGACTCTTCTTTCTTTTCCTTTTTCTTTTTTTCGTCTTTTTTATGGGAAATGGGATCGTAGTCTTTTCTGATTCCGGAGTAAAATCCTTGTGCTGGATAAAAAAAATAAAAATTAAAAAAAAAAAAAAAAGAAAAAAAGAAAAAAATTAATCGATTTTACATGAAACACTGTACACGATGGGGTCACATGGAGGAATGGTGAAGTTGGTAGTGATTCCTATTTCGATTTCTCCTTTGGTAGTCTTCTCCAACTTGTACCATTTGATGAGCTCCAGACCAGAGGTAACTCCAGCAAGGGGAACAGCTTTTAAAAAAAATTAATCATAAATCAAATTAGATAAATGAGAAATTTGATAAAAGAAATAAATTTAAAAAAGAAATTTTTTTTTAATCCTCCGAGTTTCTCCGAGTATTCTTTTAAAAAATTTATTTTTACCAATTTTTCCAAGTGGATCATGTTTTCCCACTGCATCATGATCAAAGAGTTCGACAGGAATGATGGTTTTTTGATCAATATCCTTTAACTCAACAGAATAGGTTCTAATTAAAAAAATTTTTGTTGTTGAGAATAGATAATGGTGCATAAAAAAAAAACTTACTCATTCCATACTGGATTCAAGTTCTAAATTTAAAAAATGAATTAAAAAAATGATTTATAAATTTGGAAAAAAGAATTACTTTCTTTTGCACTTTAGATTTCCATTTTTTGTCTTGAAAATCAATTTTTACGTATGGATCGCTTTTTCCGTTGGTATCCGCAGCTTTCTAATGAGTTTTGAGGAGAGTTATAATTTTAAAATTCATATTAAAAAATTAGTTGAAGAAATTTCTGATTAAGAAAATAAAATTATATCTTATTTCATACGAAAAAATTAAAAAATAAAATATTCAAATTAAATGTTGAAGAAAAGAAAAGGATATTTTTTTGATACCAGATCTCTGGCTTGCCTAATTTTGATAGTCACAGTACCCTTTTCGATTTTTCCTTGCATTTGAGGAGAATATCCTTGTTGTGGAGACATTTGAGGGGAATATCCTTGTTGAGGAGGATATCCTTGTTGTGGTGGATAACCTTGTTGAGGTGGATAACCTTGTTGAGGAGGATATCCTTGTTGTGGTGGATATCCTTGTTGTGGTGGATAACCTTGTTGAGGTGGATATCCTTGTTGAGGTGGGTATCCTTGTTGAGGATATTGTTGTGGAGACATTTGAGGTGAATATCCTTGTTGAGGAGGGTATCCTTGTTGAGGATATTGTTGTGGTGAATATCCTTGTTGTTGATATTGTTGGGGTGGATATCCTTGTTGAGGTGGATATTGTTGTGGTGAATATTGTTGTTGCCCAGGCATTTGTGGTGTATTATTTCCTGGCATTTGAGTATTATTGCCTGGCATTTGTTGACCGGTCATTTGTTGTCCAGGCATCTGCTGTCCGGGCATCTGTGGTGATTGATCTTAAATTTAAATTGTTAAAAACCGTAATATATTTTTTAAGAGATGTTCTTACTATTCATTTTCAAATTCAAATAAATCAATGATTTTTTTTTTTTATTTTAAAATATAAAATAAACATATTTTGTTAATTTCATGAAATACCATTGATTATCAAAGATTATCAAAGAAAATCATTTGAATCATTGTTTTAAAGGGATCAATGAAATTTTACAAGTTCTGATTCACCATTTATACTTTTAAATCCAAACTTTTAATTAATTGATAAGTTACAAAAAATAAATACATTATTTTCAATTAATTTAATATAAATCTAACAAAAAAAGAATCAAAGAAAAAAGAGATGAAATTAATAAAAACCAACTCTTTTTAAAGATTGTGTAAGCTCTTTGGATACGAGGGACAATTTGGGGAAGTTGTTGAAGGGGGAAACTTTCAAGAGATCGTAGATCTGCTGGTAAAATTCGCAACAAGAGATAACAGAGCCATTTTCATCCTTTAACTTGGAGTTAGGAACTTTTTTGATGGAAGTATTATGTACAACATTGATTCTCTTGGCCACTTGTAAACCAACAGAAATATAATCTTCAAAGTTAGACTTGATGAGATTAATGATAGAAGGTAAGATGACACTACAGGAAGAAAGGGAGAAATATTTATAAGAAGTTGAAGGGATGACGTTGAGAATGTCGTGTAAGAGGGAGAGATCGTTGGAGTTGGCCATTTGGGAGATGGCTTGGTCGTAGTTGCCTTGGTTCCAAAGTAACTTGATGGCCTTGATGTTGTTGAGCCTGTTGAGGAGAAGGGAGCTGAGTTTGAGGTGGTCGGAGTTCATTTTCTCGATCAATTCGTTCTCGCTCTTGATAGGTTGGAAATGCTAAGTGAAAAATTCAATTTAAAACGAGAAATTACAAGTTAACTGAAATATTGAAAAATGAAATTAAAAATTCTTTTTTGCACCGAAATTTGAAAAGATTTTAAAATAATTAAGAAAAAGATTAAAAAAAAAATACTTTTTGAAAGGTTTGGAATGTTAATCCAACGGGATAGTCTCTTTCAGTTGGAACAATGCAAGAAGTAGACTCTTCTTTCGAGGAGGAGGATTGAGTGGTGTTGGATAGATCCTGCTTCTTGAGGGTAGAAGGAGACTTGGTGAGGTTTTGCAAAGGCTTCTCGTTCTCGTCTTGAAACGGTTTCTCACTCTTGCGAGTTTTTGAAGAAGTTTTCGATGACAAAGAAGAAGAAGAGGTTGTAGTTGTTTTGGAGGTTTCTTTTTTCTCAAGTGAATTTCTGGTCTCCACTTTTTCTCTGTTGTTGCTTTCCTCCTTTCTTTCTTGTTGGACTTCTCTTTTTGTGGAGAGATGCGAGTTTTCTTGTGGAGATTCTTTCTTTGAGTGTTGTGTTCTTTCTTGAGGAGAGATGTCTTCATTGTGATCAATTTTAATTTTTGGAGAAGGTTCTTTCATTTCTTTTTTTGTCATCTCCATTTTCTCTTGTTTTTGTTTCTCGATGGTTTCTGTATTTGGAAGATCCCTCTCCTTTTTAACGACTTTAGAAGAAGAACTGAAATGTGTATTGATCAATGAATCCAAAGAGGTGAAAGATGCAGACAAGTTTTGTTTGGATTTATCAGAGTACACAGTGATCAGTGTGTTTCGGGAGATCTTTGAATCGAACACGTGTTCTTGCTCTGTTTTTACGTTTGTTTCGTTTTCAAGATTTCTCGTATTTCTCATTTTTGTCTGTTTATCATGCACTGAGAACAAGATGGATCCATCTTTGCTGAACAACAGTGATTTTGATGATTCCTCTCTTGATTGGGAGGATGAATTCAATGTGAAGGATTTCACATCCCATAATCCTACTCCTCCATTTTGAGATATGCTTGATAATATGAAATCTCTTGGATGAAAGGCCATGCTCTTTATTTCATTCAAATCTTTGTTGTGTAGGGTATTTATTATTTTTCCCGCGCAAACATCCCATATCTTTATTTGTCCAGATAGATCTCCTGATACTATCCATTTTGCATCTGGTGATATATTCAAGGAGGTGATAGCATTTGGTGAATGTTCTTTGTATGATTGCAAACATTGCCTATTTTTCATATCCCACAATCTAATTGTACCCTCAGAATCTCCTCCAACCAACAATTGATCTCCAAATGGATACCATTGCAAATAGGTGAATCCCTGATGATCGTTAAATGTTCTTACCACATTCTGCTGTTGAAGATCCCATACCTTTATAACCCCAGATGAGCTCGCAGCTATCAAATTACACTTTTTATTGAAATTCAAATGATCTATTTCACCAACATGACCTCCCAACTTCTATAATTTGAAATTAGGTTTGATGAATTTAATTGGATTTGTTTATCAATATTTAACTTTATTGTTGAGACAAAATATTTTTTTTTACCAATAATGGTTCCTTTTTATTTAATGACCATATATTGATTATAGATTGAGTATTGGCGGTTGCCAACAATGTACAATCCACACCGAGAGTTGCTGTTGTTATTGTATCATTCTTTTCCAAGTCAAAAGAAATATCTAGTTGAAAAGAAATGGATAGATTAAAATAACCAATTATATAAGATTTGGATAAACAAACTTTGAAACATAATCAATTTTTTTTTTTAATTTATTCAAATTTTGGCGCCCAAACCATAATTTAACGGAAAAAAACAAAAATTTTATTCTCAAATCATATACTTCTCTATTCAGAAAAGATTTAATCTGATTTTTGGAAAAGATAAAAATATGAAAGTTGAATTCGATTTATAATTTATTTTAATCACATAATATGTATGGTCTTTTAAGCTTTCAATAGATCACATACCTATGATAAAAAAGAAGGAAATGAGATAATAATTTTAATTATGGAAATCTTTACAAAGTTTGGCAGGTAAACCAGCATTAACCAATTCACGGACCTATTTTGATTGAAAGAATTTGAATTCAATATTAGAATTTAAGAAATATTTTTTTACTTCTTGAATTTGACTGCAACATCCACAAAATAAAGAACAACAAAAATCGCTGCAACAATCTCCTTTGATATCTACTCTCTTTCTGACATCACCTCTTGT
Organism: Cochliopodium minus; assembly: GCA_024220525.1. Classification (NCBI taxonomy): domain Eukaryota; phylum Discosea; order Himatismenida; family Cochliopodiidae; genus Cochliopodium; species Cochliopodium minus. Next base: position 15,657 of record JAMYWO010000220.1, read on the forward strand.
GCAGCATCTGTAAATCAATGCTCCAAATCCTGCACAAAAGAATACCAAGAGAAAACTCAAACAGCACTAGTATTAATTTATAATTAATTAAAAATTGAGAATTTTTGGAAAATAATAAATTTGATAATAAAGTTGAATATAGATAATATAAATTTTTTTTTTGCCTCCGAACATCCACATGTCTCTTTTCCATTTGCTACAGCATTTAGTTTACAATCTTGACCTAAAAAATATAAATTTATATTTTGACTATATCAGGTTTGGAAATAGATGAGATCTAAATTAATTTCTTACATGGAAAACACCAATAACTGTAAGAAAGAATTCGATTATAAAAAAAACATTTTAATAGTTCATTGATTTACCTAACACAACCTTTGAAAGAAGAAAATTTAAGGAATTAAAAAAATTCTAAAAAAGTTACATTGACCACAGTCCTAGTATTCATATAATTGATTTCAATCTTTTGTTTATATTTAATTTTTTTACCTCACAACCTAATAATTTTATTGATATTGAAAACCCAAATAAAAAACTTTCTCTAATTTTTCTTACATCCACATGTTCCATACGTCCATTCTAGAGATATTTTGAATCTTTTGAAAAATAAAATATGAAATTTTTAATACCTTTTCCCATTTGTATCTGATTTGTTTAAACTTATAATAGAAACAATTTTTTTTTATTAATTTATATATTCCTTTTTTGCAGTGAAAGAATATTTGAAGAGAATATTTCGAATTCATTTTCTTCCAATTGCATATGGTCTTCAAACAAATTTATAAGAAAGCAAATTCAAAGATTTTAAATTCAGAAAAATAAAAATTAATCTAATGAAATTTTACAACCCTTAAATCTTATTTGCCAAATTTACCAATATGTTATCATTTCTCACATAAAAGAGTTTATAAATTGAAATACAAAAAATATTATATTCCAATTAAAAATTTAGGGAATCTGATAAAATTGAATATCTCACAACAACCCTTTAATAACAAGAATTTATACGTATCAAAAAAATTTAGGATAAATTTAAATAAAATTCAAATAAAAAAAATTCAAATAGATATAAGTACATATATCGAACAACAATAAGATTGTTCTATATTTTATGTCATTAGAGTTTATTGAATTGGGAATATATAAAACAAAAGAACCTAAAATAAAAAATCTTGTAGAAATATTTGGAAAAAAACTGGAGAGACCACAAAAAGACATAAATGACGTCATTCAATTGTTGAATGACAATTGGATAGTGAGACTTTCAGATTGGAAGAATCTATCAGAAAAATCAAAGGCATCTCTTGGGATCCCTGTGATGCTTGTTGAACAATTAGAAAATTTCATCAGTTCATTTGGGGATGGTATATGTTTTTAATTATACTTCTAAATTTAACACGATGAATTAAATATGAAAAATAATTATTTTATATTTTTTTATTGTGTGCTCAATCTCCTAAATTTATTTTTATTTCCAGAATGGGATTTCTGTTATCTCTCAAAAGGATCCTCTAATTCCTATTTATCTTTGACTATTGATAAAGTGAGTTTCAAATTATCATATGAAGATACATTGGAGAAATTGTTGGAGATGATAGACAAGGAATTCGAAGAGAATAGTTGTTTATATACAGAGGCAGAAAACAAAATACATCAAGATACCAAATTGGTATATTGTTTGACACCTGGAAACATGTTCACCATAGGATCCAAATGTTTTGTAATCAAATCAGGATTTCCAATGATTGGTAAAGAATTAAATTTTCAAAAAAATTAAAAAATATTTTATTTGAAAGCTTTCAAATAAAATGAAAATTTTTGTGACAAAAAAATTAATTTGCAAAAAATTATAATTTTTATTTTAATTTATAGCTGTGCATTCATGGTTGAAATCATTGGGGATGGAAAAATATTCCATCTTATTTTCACAACACGATATAGAGGATTTTTTCACCCTCCCCTTCTTGAAGAGAGAGATTCTAGAAGAGATGACAATTAAAGATAAAGCAGATTTGAATATCATCACTTCCGCTATTGAACAATTGAGAAAATATACGCCCGAAGAATGTATAACATCAAAATTTTATTTATCAATTTAGTATAGATATCAATTCTAGATTTGGAAGTTATAACCAATATCTTCATATGAAATGTTAAAATTTACAACATAATTTCATTATTATTCCAACAAATATTTTAGTTGTATCAAATTGGCTCATATTTTTTGGATTGGAAAATCATGTGGAGATATTCATGGAGAAACAGATCAATCTCCAGAATCTTCGTTTCCTCAGGGAAAAAGAATTTGAATCGATGGGGATACAAGGGGAAGAAAGAACCAAACTCATGCAATTCATCGAAAAATACAAGGGCTTCTCATCAGTCGAAGGTATCAATTGAAACAATCCTTTATTCTTTTTTTCTTTTCAACTTTAAAATTCCCACCTTTTTTTTTTTATTTTCAAAACAGAAACATTTTTGTGGCTCAGAAACAATGGATTCGAAAAGTATTCTTTCCACTTTGCAAGATACAACATCCCCTTCTATGCTCTCCCATTTGTTAACTTTTTCATCATCGACGAGATGGGTGTGACGCAAGACGATCAGGTGCTGCTCACTGCTCTGCAGAACCTCAAGAAGACGCCCAACTACAAGGTGAAGGCCATCTCGTACTGGCTGAGGGACTTGGAGATGGAGAAGTACAACATCACATTTGTAAATAAAAACCTCACTGACCTTGAGAGCCTCACTATTTTGACTGACAAAGCTGTCGACAAGTTGATCACTGATACTTCCGATCGCAACAAGATGAAGACGGGCATCCAAGAGATGAAGGAGTTCCAGTTTTATTACAGCGCCACTGCTTCGCTCTTGCAGGAACTCGGCATGGAGAGATACTCTCAGCTTTTTTCTTTGCACGGCATTTCCATTGATGTCCTCCCTTTTCTCAACGAGAATCTTCTGATCGAAATGGGCATCACCGAGGTCTCTGATCGCAAGAAAATCTTGAACGCCATCAACAAGATCAAGCACGAAATTCCTCTCAACCACAACTTTGATTCCTCCTCTTCCTCCTCTTCCATCAAGTCCAAGCTCAATTTCTCATCTCAGAAGGAGTCCACCTCTTCTTCCAAGTCTGGAAAAGACAATTACGAGAGTCGATCTGTCAAAGAATTACTTTCTTTCATCAATCAAAACCAATCCAAAAATAACAACAAGCATTCTTCTGACAACAACAACTTTCTCCATCAAACTAAACCCTCTAAATCTCCTAACAACAACGGAGAAACCAAAAGCAGATCTCCCAACAAAGACACCCCCTTGAATGGAAACCACTCGAGTGAGAGCAAAAACGGAAACACCAACGGCAAAAACTCCCTCCCAACAAAGTCAACCCAACCCCTCAGTCCCATTCCTAACAACTCCCCTTCCTCCTCCTCCACTGAAAAAAGGAAAAACAGAAAGAAGAAAAAGAAGAACAACAAAACTGTCCCTTCCTCTCCCAAAAGTAACGATGTTTCGGAGCTCATTCAGAAACAAAAGGTCATACCTTCCCCTCTTTCCAACAAAAAACAAACTTCCCAACACAACAAAGATGATCTCCAGTTTGAAGAGGATCTTTCCGATGATGATCTTGATCCTGAGCTCAAGAGGCAGCTCGATCGCGAGGTGGAGGAGTTCAGGAGGCGCCTCGAGAATGTCAATTCGCATGGCACTAAGTCAAAGCTTGCTCCCATCTATTATCTCCCCAACTAATGAGAATCCCCATTTTGATCCCTTTTTTTATGCTTGTTTAAAGTTTCAATTAAAATTTATAGAACAAAACACTTTTCTTATTTTATAAATGAGGGAATAGAAATCAATTTTTCTTTTATAGCTTTTTTTAATTTCTTTGGAAAAAGTACTTAGTCATCAGAAGATAGATCTGGTATCTCCTGATCATCAAAACTATTTTCAATTGGCCGTATGATTTTCTTATCCCCTACATTTTTATTATTTTCTTTTTCCTTCAAATTGATTATTTTAGAATTGATCTGGCTCTCACTGAATTGAAAATCAAAAAAAGATTTTCTGTCCACTTTCTTAATCACCTCAAACAAAACAAATTTAGGGAGTTTCATTAACAATCTTTTCAAGGCAAGAACCAAACAAAAAATAGCTCGTTGAAAATGGAAACAGCATTCTTTGTGAAAAGAGGGGCTCCACTTTTTATTGCAATCCAGAAGATACTTGAACTCATTCTGGAAAATACCTTCAAGGTTGTTTTTCACATTAAGAAGGGAGTTGCTTTTCTTGTAAATTTGGAATAAGGAATTCACATCCTCCGATTTAAAGAGGCAGTTTTGGTTAAATTTAAGTGATTCCAACGAATAATTGTACTCAAGACATTCCGAAAGGGAGTCCAAGAAAACCCAGTTAATGTGGTTGTATGGCTCGATTTTGAGGGCAGACAAGCTCGTGTTTTCACTCAAGCTTTTGAAGAAGGATTTATGACAATTCCAGCTTTTTATTGTTATTCTTAGCTCTTTGAGTGTCTTGTTTTCTTTGATACAATCTGACAATTGTTCCAAGTTAAATTCACTTAGGCATGATTTGAGGGAAAGTGAGGCGAGACTCTCCAGCTTATTTGATTTCAATTCTTTGAAAAAGTATCCCCATTGTTCATCGCTGAAGTGATTCATATCTAGTATCAATTCTCTTACTTGTTTGTTTTCTTTCAGCTGATTTGTGAGGTAGATAAGATCAATTTCAAAATTATTTTCATGTTCATCGCTGGAATCTGACAATGATGGAAGCCCTTTCCAAAAAAATTAATAATTTGATTGTACTTTTATGTTATACCTTCTAAATCTAATATTCCATTATTATTTGCAGATTCATCTATTTGCATTAGAAGAGAAATATTTCTATCTTGAAGATAATTTTGTGGACTAAAATTGTTCATTTTTTTATTTTTCAAAAAAAAAAAAAAACTTAACATCTTGAAAAATTTGTTTTTTTAAGTTTATTGCTTTTAATGAACTAAAAATCAATCTGATTTTAAGGAAACTGAATTTAAGAGATACTTTAGCATTCAAACTTCAAACTTTTATTTGAATGATTCTTTATTCCAATAACAATAAAAATTGATTTTCACATTAAATTTTCTTTTTTTTCAAGAATGTTCTTCATAATTACTTTAATACAAAATACCAATTTTTTAAAAAGATGATTAAAATTAATTGAGGAAATTCAAAGGTTGGCAGGAGTCCAATCAATCTCCTTGATATCAACACCAACCTTGGCGAGCAAATCAGAAGTGACAGTGTTGATATCGTTGCTGCAATCGATGGAAAGCTCGAACCAGCAATCACGCTCAAGACGCTTGTAGCGATTACGAATGAAATGGAGGTAATTGTCATTCAATTCACCCAAACTCTTTCTAATCTCTTTCTCTTGATCATCTCCCTTATCATATCGATTCCTCAATCGATCGCGCATCGTTTCTTCGTTTGTCTGGCATAATACTACGGTAGATGGATAAGTTTGCTTCACCTCCTTCATCGCATCGAGCACATAATGATTGTTGAGTTGGCCACGGGCGTAGATGTAGGGAGAGAGGAACGATCTGTCAATGAAGATTATCTTCTTGCGTATCGTTGCATCATAATTCTTCTTATCATCTTGTTCACTTATGCTCGTATCTTCATTATATTCTTTGTGATATCTCTCCAATGAAGATAATAATGTGCTCACAAATTTGATTGTCATTATACTTCCAGTGGGTGAATATAATGGATTCTAATATCATACAATGAGAATGATTAATTTATTTAAAGAAAGCTTTTTTTTTTTTACAGCATCACATAATTCCACAAATTTCTCATATCTTACATTAAACCTATTCTTTTCCAATAAATTACATATACTTGTTTTTCCAACACCTTTTGATTGATATTTGTCAATTTTTCATTCTTCATTTTTTTTTATTTTACCTGCAGGTCCCTCAAGAAAAACAAATTTAGGCCCTTTTTCAAGAGGTTGAGATGAATAATTCCTTTTTGTTATTTTGGTTAATAGCTTGAAATGTTTTGGTGAAATAATGCTCTTTTTCATTTTTTTTTTATTAATAAAAATATTATTCAAATGATGTTAAGTTTATTGTTGATCATGATAGGATGAAAATTGTTTGTCTCAACTAGTAATTTATGATTTAACATTTTGAGATCAAAGATTTTTTTTTATTATAAATAATATATTTAAGAGAATAAGATTTGAAATTTGATATAAAAACTATCAGTTAATAAACCTGAATATCTTCAACAAATGCAATTCATTATTTAAATTTTATAAAATTTGAGAAAATAAAAAAAATAAAATATATATACTGTATAAAAAATTAAAAAAAAAAATAAAAAGAGTATTAGTATGGATCAAAATCAAAACAATACCCAAACAAAGAAATCAAATTTTCCCTTGAAAAATCCACTTGATTTGGTATCTGGTTTGACCACTATTGGAAAACAAAATTTTGGTATTTATAATTTTTTTTTTTTTTTATCCTCTTTTACATCTATTTGAGTAAATTTTTTGTTATAACTTAATTGCATTCTCTTTTTCTAAATTGTAATATTTGGTTTTTTATAAATCATTTAAGAACAAAATATTTTTCAAACAAATATAAAATTTATATTTTTTTTTAATTTTTGTCGCATAATTAAATATTCCTCTGTATAGGTAATACACCACGTCCAACACAAGCTGCAGGACCATTTTTTGCATCCATTAGTGCATGTGATAATGGAAATTATGAATTAGCAGAACAAAAGATTGTGGAGGCTGTAGAAATTGCAGAACAGGAATTTAAACAACAACCAAAAGTAACAGAGGCAAAAGAACAAGTTGCAACATATCTCCACATGATGGGTTATATATTAGCACATAGAAAATCATATGATAAAGCTGCAATCGCATATAAAAGATCATTAGAAATGTGGGAATCTATAAATGGAGAAAAATCTAAAAAAAAATTGATTGGATTATGGTCTGATTGTGCCAAATTCTTTGAAATTAAAGGAGATCATGAAGAAGCTTTGACTCTTCTCACCAAGTGTGAACAAGTCATCGTTGAAGAAAAAGGAAAAAATAATAAAGATTATAGTGCTTTGCTTGTTGCTAAGGCTCAAGTTTATTCTCATCAAAAGAAATTTACTGAGGCTGAACAACTTTTCAAAGAATCTATCGAATGTGTTGGTGAAGGATTCAATCAAGTTGCTCCAACCAAACAGTAAAAAAAAAAAAAATAATTAATTTATATGCTTTATTGTAAAATTCAGTATAGAAATATCGTGCATTATTATTATTATTTGATCAAGGCTGATTATTTGCCTTTATAATTTAATCCCATTCTCAATTATCATAATTTTATAAAATAAATATAAAATAAAAATGGATATAAATACAATTTTTTTGTTTCCAAAATAATATTTATACTTTATTCTTAGATATGCACTTTGGTTGAAGCAAGTAGGAAGAAATGAAGAGGCTAAAGATAAAATGGAGGAAGCTAAAAACCTCAATGAGAAATTTAAGGAGAAAAAGTAAGATAGTGGGATGACATTCATTATAATCAAACATAATTAATTCCATCTTTCTATATAAATTTACTTTCCCCTTATAATTATAAGATAAAAATTATTGGATTAAATAAAAAAATATAATTTATAAAGAAACATTTCTTTTTTCACTCGAAAAGATCAGAATGATTGCAAATTTCAAATTTCCCTTTGCTTAAAGATATTTCGAAGAAAAATCATTGTTATATTTAGTTTTCAAAAAAAAAATGTCTTCCAATATGTCCTCCAATAAGAAAATCAAATTGAATCATCCCATAGTTGGAAATAATGAATACTATGGACTTCATGAAAAATTTTTTTGATCACCATGATCGTCTTTCCACTCTTTCTCATGACAAATTTGAATATGCGCATCGTATTGTGTATATGGTGGGGTTTACCTAAGATAATGGAGATACAGATATAAGGATTTCTGTGTTATCATGGAACAGGAATGTGTCAATAAATGTTTGATTATACATTAATTTATTTACCTTTTATTTTAGAGAAGAGATAATTGATAAGAGAATAAATGTTCTTAAGAATGGATCCAAACTGAATTTGAAAGATCTCAAAAAACAAGAGGAAGACCTGGATTCTACGTCAACCTCGTGCACAAAGAGCTCTACATCATTGTGAAAGACAAAATTCTTTTCACAGCAAGAAAAATGAGTGGGGTGTATGACTCACCAAAGCAGTTCTGTCACATTGTCTTTTCCAAAAGCTTTAAATTTTTAAAAGTGGAATAAAACTCGAAATTCCCTCCTTGTTTCACTCAAAAAGCTTTTCTTTTTCTTCATAAGGAAAGCTTTCTATTTCAAAAATCTCTTCAAATATTGGTCATGAGTTTGTCAGTCTGAAAGAAAAAGATTTTTATCTCTTCCACATAAAAGTTATTTGATTTGGCTGCCTATTTATTTGCTCAAAAAAAAAAAAAAAAGAGTCAATGAATTTAGCTAATTTAGACCGTTTTTCTCTCACCAAAATTTTTTCTTTTCTTGATTTGAAAAGTGTGATTTGTTTATCAGAGGTCAGCAAAAGGATGAATGATGTTGGCAAACATGATATGATTTGGAAGAATTTGTTTGAGTATCATTATGGATCTTCTGATAATTGTTATGATTTAAAGTAATCTTCTTTTAAATTTGGTTCATTAAATCTATTTTTAATTTTCAGCTCAATAAAAATAAAAGATTGACAATTATTAAATAAAAGCAAATTTATTAAATAAAAAGATGGAAAAAAATTTTCAAAGATCAATACTCAAAGGATGAATGGAACCCTAAAAGTAGCTCTTTCATAGTTTTAAATAAAAATAAAACACTAAAGATGGTGTCTAACGGATACCATACATGCCCTGCGAAAAGAAAGGTGTTGATAAGGGGCTCAAAATCAACTACAGAGAAGAAAAAGTTTTTGAAGAAGGTTTGGAATCTCAAGATTGAACACTTTACATATTTAGGGATCGGATTTATCCCAGCAAAATTTTCTGGGGAGAGCAAAAGAATCTTATTTACATCTGAACTTTCTTTGACAAAAGGGACATCTGTTATTTGTAAAAAAAATTTTTTTTTTATTTCAAAGTTTTTTTAAAAGTTAAACGAATTTAAAGTAAATATTTTTCATTTTATCCTTTTTTGAAAATTTTTTAATTTATTTTCATCGTTCGAAAGATCATACAGGGGTGTATTATTGTGATTCAGATCAAAAAGATATTTCTCCTATTAGGTTTGGGAATTCCAAAAATCAGATATTGACAATTAAACTGGATACTTTAAAAAGAAAATACGGAGTGAGTGTAGGCAAAGGGAAAAATTATGATTTTTTTTTCCCAGAAGTACAAGAAGACACTTATTATAATTTAGTGGCCATAATAAGCCTTGTCTCTAGTCAATAGATCCAAACGCGTTGTTAATAAAAGACCAGCAACAAATAAAAGATGTGTATCTTTTTAAGAACTATTTTTTGAAATTTTTTAATTTTATTAAAATCTAAAACTTAATTTGTTTTAATTTTCTTGTTTTGTGTTTTGTATCTTTTTTCATTTGATGAGAGCTCTTGGTGGGGTTTATTGGAAGTAGAAATGAACAAGTAATTGAGAATTATGTGAGTGATTGGTTTGGGAAATTTAGAAGGAAGCCTTTTTGAGAAGAACTTCAAACAAAAATGAAAAGTTTTGATTTCATCTTTGGTGTCATTGGGCATGTAAATGTGGGTTTCGGGTGACCAAAACTTNTGGAGCAAGAATTCTATTTTCATCAAAAACTTGTAAAATAGGAATTAATATTTAAGTACCAGAACAATACTACGACAAAAATTTAATCTGCAACTTGAAAAATGCCTCCACTTTAAGGCTGTTTCTAGAGCTGATGGAACTGATACTACTCTAGATTTAGCAACATTTACAGTCACATAAAAAGGTTGAAGGGGAATGGCGGTTGTGCCTTTATTTTATCACTTGGGACTACTGCTTGAATAGCAGGAGGAGTTGAATGTGTGGGGCATAAGGCATAATTGAATATCTTCTCCACCAGTGCCAGAAAGAAAATAAAAAAAAATGAAAATAGAAGCCAAAAAAATAAAGGTTCTCACATTCAATGTATTGGCCAAAGTATATGGGGATAAAAATATCAATAAAAATGAGGTCAATAATTATGATTGGGAAAAAAGAAAGACGATGATAAGAGAAATCTTATTGGAAAAGAAGCCAGATATAATGCTCCTCCAAGAAGTAGATATGTTCAATGAGTTTTGGTTCGAAAATCAAATGTGTTTTAAAAAAAAATTTTATTAATTATCAATTTTCAAAAGGAACAATTTATTAGAGAAGGAGATGGATCACGAGAGTGTGTACGAAAAAAAAATCAGAAAAAAAGATGGAGTACTCATCAGTTGGAACAGGGAAAAATATTCAATGATCAGCAAAAAGAGGGTAGAGTTTGACGATCTTTTGAAAGAACATACAAACTTTAAAAAAAGAGTTTTGGGAGAAAACAATGGATGCATTATTTTTTTAAGGAGCATTCTTGACAACTCTCCTTTAATTGGTTAATTAGTATTAATCTTATTAATTTTATTAAAATTTTTTTAAGTTTCAAACTTGCATCTTCAATGGAGACCATTAAAAGTACTGAATTTTTTAAAAATTAAAAAAAAATTATCAATAAATTGAACATCACAAAAAAAATGACAGACAGACGTGAAAATATTCCAGGTGTATTTTTTTCTGAAACATCTCAAAGAATTCTTGAACGAAATTTGTGAATGTGAAAATTTGAAAGAAGAAGAACTACCAATAATATTAGGAGGGGACGTAAGCAAACCTTTTTTAGTTTCAAAATAATCAAATTTTTATTTTCAATCAAGTTTAATAGCACACCAAATTCGGGAGTAGTTGAATTTATTGAAGAGGGGAAATTAGGAATGGGAAATGAGGATTTTAACAAATATATTTTAAAAAATTATAAAGAATATTTAGTAAAAATAAACTCTGTAGATCTTGATAAACCCAAAATTTCTAAAGAAAAAGAGGTTGAAAACTATTTTATAAAACATGACTTTTCTTTTAGAAGTGGCCTCCTTTTTTCAAAAGAAATTAAAGAGACCAAAATTTCAATAAAGTTTGGAAACTGCACAAATTTTACCAAAGATTTTGTGGACATGATAGATTACATTTTTTTTAACCAAAATGTGAAAGCAATAAAAGTCCAGCCCTTATTGACTGAAAAAATGAAAACAACTTTATCTGAATGGGATGAAGTTCAACCTAAAACCCCTAGAAATCAACTTACCCCTCTCTTGCTTCCCAATGAAAATTGGCCTTCTGACCATCTCATGATTTGTGTTGATCTGGAAATTAATTAATGAAAATTGAAAATATAAATAAATTGTGTCAATTCATTCAATTTTTTTAAAATATAATTAATTTTTGCAACAGGTTTATTCTCATTTTAATGAAAATTGAGAATTATTTGGACAAAGGAAATAATAATTAAAAATTTTTTTTTTATTTATTTTTTTTTATAATAATAATTGATTTGAAGCAAGGATTTTAGTTTGGTCTCTCCAAGATTTTGTTACGTTTGAGGAAAACAGCAACAAAACCAGCCAAAATAATGGAGGAGATGAAAAGTTGTGGAGAAAAAGGGAGAGAAGAAGAGGAAGAACCTTGATGATCAAGGGTGACGGTGAACAAAAGGGTTTCGTGGGTAGAGGAAGATTGTTGGTTGGTAGAACGAGATAAGTCTGGATAAAAGTTAAATTGGTAAGTTCCTTCTGGCAAGTTGTTGTGAGAGAAAGAAAGGGAAACTTGGTAAGAGTTACTGAAAGAAGCAACATTGACGTGAGGAACCAAAACAGTACCGTCGGAAGTTTGGAAAGATGCATACAAAAGAGCATCACGCAATGCAACTCCTTGGCAAGAAAGAGAGAAGGTTGCAACAACGGTGGTCTTATCAGCTTCAGGGGCAGAAGAGGAGTAAACGTTTTGGGAAACATCAATCTTTCCTCCAATTTCTACTTTGTAGGTAACTGCTTGTCCTTTTTCTCCCAAGATTTCAAATCTTTGGTTGTTGATTCCTTGAGCATACAAAATGATTTCAGCAGGACCAGAAATAGCATTAGGAGTGATTGCCCAGTCAATTTCAAAGAAGTCTCCACTTTGGGTAGCGCTCTTGGAGACAGAAGTAAAGGTGTTTCCAGAAGTAGAGTCCTTGTGAACCAAAGACAAGTAAACATTGCTTCCACCAGTTCCAGCTTTGATGATTTGACCACTGTTTTGATCTCTCAATTTGAATCTGAATTCAACGTTGTTACCATAAGAGAGGGTGGTTGTTTTTGGTTCATCGGTCAATTCAAAGAGTCTCAAATCAGATGGGACAGAAAAGCTGAGTTGATTTACATCATCGAACAAATCGTTGTTTTCAGAATCATAAGGGCTGAGTTCAATGGATTCTCCAGCTGCAGTGAGATATCTGAAAGAAATTGTGTTATGTCCAAAGTTGTCGAGTTTTGGGACGAGGGAAAGAGAAAAGAGATATCCTTCTGGTGTTTGATGTCCTATATTTTAAATATAATAAATTTATGGATAAATATTTATGAAATTGATAAAATTTATGTTTACCTTTAATAGAATGTACAGTGGAACCTCCTGCAACAACATCCATAAAGTATTCTCTGGAGATGTTTTTACCAAGAAAGTCAGTATTATCCAACAAGTGGACAGAACGAAGATCAAAAGAAGCAGGGACCATTCTTACATCAACTCTGTCACCAATTTTGTAAACAGATTTTCTAGAAGCTCCCAAGAAAGTGATTTCGGAAGCAACCATCTTGGATGAAACTTGGTAAACAACTTCACCTCTGGAGTGAGCTCCCACCTTTTCGTTGGAGACAACAAAGTTAAAGGTGAGGGAACCAGATGGGATGTTTTCTTTTTCGAGGTTGAATCTAAAAGTAACAGAATCAGTTTCAGTGCTGGATTCTTCTACTTGGATGACTGCACCAGAGGAATCAATTACGTTCATTTGTGCTGCGAATTTTTCGACTGCTTTTTCTGAATCCAAAGAAACTTCAAAGGTGAAAGAGGTACCAACAGATACGGTTTCTCCTACATTGATTTCTTTTCCGGCAGATTCTTGGTAAGCTTTTGGTGAAATTTTTAATTTATATCCAACAGTTCTGGAAGCACCAAAGTCAAGAGCAATTATACCGATATTAGCTACTTGATATCTGCAAATTACTTGAAATTTGATTTCTCCCAAATCTTTACGGGTATCAAAGATGTCGATAGGGATATATTTGGATTTTTCCTTGGAAAAGTTCAATTGGAATTTTTCTTTGTTAGCTCCAAACAAGGTGTTGATTTCAACAGTAAATCTGTTTGAAGAAAGACCATTGTATCCAGTAACACGAAGAGTTGGTCTAAATCTGGTTCCAACAGTGAGACCTCCCTTGATAACTTCTCCTTGTTCATTTTCGAGGATGAGTTCAGTGTTGAAGTGTTGGTTGATGAGACCAGCTGCGATGGAAGTTTGTTGTGCATAAGAGACATCGGTCAAAGTAGTTCCAACAGATTCAATGAAATCTTGAAGAGCCTCGAGATTCACTCTGTTAGTGATATAATCTAACTTAGATACACTTGAGAGAAGAGCGATAGCATAGATTGCTTCATGTGTATTTTTATAGTTTCCAGAATCATCACCACTGGAGAATCCTCCTGATGGTTTTTGGAGAGATGCAAAATAATTTACCAATCCTTCAGTATGTTCAGTAATATCCATTTCAGTAACAACCGCAAGATAAGTAGCAAAAGAATTAGCAGTGATCTAAAAATAAAAAAAAAGATTAGAAATAAATAAATATTTTGGTTATTTGAAGAATATCTCAAAAAATTGATTACAGCAGGCAAATCTTTATTTTGAAAAGAAAAAAAAGTTTCTCTATCCACAGTTGTCAATGCTTCTTTAAGAATGGAGTGGATTCTTGGGAAATTCTTTGTAACAAAGCTTGATTTAAGAGTTGCGAGAAGATTGAAGACTTGGAAAGCAGATACTGTTGCCTCAAGTGACCCTGATTCACCAACACTATTTGCATACAATCCAGATTTTTCATCATAAAGAGATCTTACAAATCCAAGAATTTCTTGTGGATTTTGGACTTTGATTCCCAAAAAATTATAAATTAAAAGAATATCCCTAAATTTAAGATCAGTTTAAGAAAAAATATATATATTTTTTAAATATCATTCTTGCCTTGTGGATGAAATATCAGAAGTTTCTGAATTATCTGAAAATCCTCCATCTTTTCTTGTATTCTCTTTAATAAAATCTCCAATAGTGTGTAAAGTTAACTATAATTTTTGAAAAGATTTGAGATTATTAAATTTGGAAAAAAAATTCTATTTGTCAAAGAGATTACTTTATCGATTTGATTAAATACAGTTGCAAGGAATACTCCTGATTTAGTTGATTCAATGTTTCCCCTTGCAAGTTGAAGTGCAGATGGTCTTAATTGTTCTTCTACAAGACCACCATCTCCAGCTTGATACATGGTCAATCCTCCCAAGGTATCTTTCAACTGTTGAAAAAATAATAAATGTTTAAGAATAAAATATTATTTGTAATTAACATTATATCTTGATATTAAAGGTAAAAAAAAAAAAATAATGGATCATACACTTCCAAATGCCAATGTGACAAATGCAAAGATGAAAAATAAGTAAATTATATTCTTCATTGGTTCAAATAAATAAATAAAAATTTTTTTTTATTATTTTTTTTTTATTTATTTTTTTTTTTTTTTGTGATGATATATTTAAAAAAGAGAATGATGTAACAGTTTATAATACAACGTATCATGGTGTAACAAATAAAAAATTTTTTAATCAAAAAAAAAAATTGATGGATATTAAATTTGAGAAGAAAATAGATTGGTAAATGTTGGATTTTCATGGATAAAATTAATATATATTCCTGCCATAAAAGTCATGGTTCCAAATAATGTTGTTGTTTTTAATCCTGGATGATTCTTTATTTGTTTCAATTTATTTCTTTCCAAAAATAACCACCCACTTATGGCAAATGGAGATATTCTCCTCAAATATTCACAAGATGAGCATGGTTTTTTATTCACAATTTCATAAGAATCACCTATTGATTCATTTTCAGTCCTATTACTCATTTATTCAAATATTTTTTTTATTATAAATATATTTTGAATAAAAATGAACCAATGCATCCGGAACATAAAATAAGTTTAACTAGATAGAATTATAGACAAAAAATATTTTATTTTCACATTTATTTCATTTATCATTAAAAAATTTTGAAATCCATTTAAAATCACTTTTCATTTCTTCCTTTACACTATCAAAAAAATGTCCAGAATAGCCTTTATCTTTTATATCGAGCTCAATTTTATTTTTATCTTTCTTATTAGTTTTATCAGGGAGAGCTCTATCTTTATTCATCAATTTTTTACTGATTTGCTTTGCTCTATCTTCAGTATTTACAATGAATTGCTGAAATTTTCTACTTTCGCTCAATTCTTTGACAATGAATTTCTTCATTGTTTCAATTATTATTTTCTCAAATCCCTTAAAATTCATCTCCAATTTTTTTTAATTTATATCACGACTAATGGGATAATTAATCCTCCAAAATCTGATACTTTTTGTTGATGAGATAATATATTTGATATTCTAAAAAATTAATTTTATTAACAAGAAGAATAAGATAACCACAATAAAAATAGATATAGATTTTAAAAATTTCATTTTTTGCATCATTTTTTTCTCCATTCCAGTAAAACTTTCTCTCCATTCTCTTTGATGAACCTTTTTTCCTCTCATCCACATTTTGTTGACATGATCGTAAGGGTTGAAACCTTCAGAGTAGTTTCTCTCTTTGAAAACAGTAAATTCATTTACATTGGCCTTAATGCAACTCAGCAAGTTGTTTGTGATTTTGTCACCTCCAGAAACGCCTTCAATGAAACAAAATATATATATAAGATTTGAGGCGAAAAAGAAAACATGAAATCAAAAAAAAAATTAAAATTAATTACCAGGTTCAATAGAGTTGGCATAGTCAATCATTTTGTCAAAAACGGTTGCCCTGAAAAAATTAAAAATAAAAGAAGAAACAAAAACAAAATAAACAATACAAATCAATGACATTGAGTTTATTGTTGTGGGCAATTCTAAGGATGAATTTGTTAAGGAGAAATACACCAAAAGATGCGAGTATTTGAACCCAAACATTTGTGAAAACAGGGTAATAGATGCTACACATTATAATCTTTGCATTGGGAACTCTTTCTTGGATTGCTTTGATTGCTCTTTCGTAATTTGCTTTGAATTGAAGAGGGACTTCGTAGAAGATGCTTGGTCTGAATCTTGAATAGATTCTGGAGAGTGCATGTAGCCCATCATTTCCTCCTATTGAAATCAAAATGTGTGTTGCATCCAATGGAATCTTTGCTGAAAAAATAATTGAAAAATGATTGATTATATTATTGATTATAGTATATGCAACCATATACTGAAATATCAATTGTATATGTTAAGAAGATATATCTCGAATAGAGATGAATGATTTTTTATCGTGTTAAAAAATATTTTTTACATGAAATTTGTCAGTAAATGATCGTTAATTGGATCAATATAAATCTGCATACAAATGATTATATGTTAATTTGGGTACCATTGATCAATAATAAAGCATCTTATGTTGAGATATAAAAATTGATCCAAATTATATGGCGCAAAATTAAATTCTTGCAAAAAAATTTTCAATATGTGGATATCAAAAAAAAAAATTTCCCTTATGTTGATATATAGGTGTATACTCAATAAACATATGATAATTAATTCTAAATTTACGTATTTGAAAATCGATCATCCCATTTGTTATTTGCCCATCTTGTGCCAATAAGGTCACTTTCTTTTTATCCCCAATCTTTTTCATCAAAATATCTGTGACAGACTCATTCTTCTCAACATAACGCATATTATCTAAAATACTATCCCCCAGTAATATAATGTGGTCTTTATCATTCTGTTTAGTGGAATTTTCTTTGCTCATTTTTTTTTTTTTCTTTTCAAGAATTATAATATTTATTTCATTCTTAAATTTAATTAAATAAATACCAAAAAAAAAAAAAAAGAAAATGAAAAAAAGACACAAATAAAAAGAAAAAATTAGTTTTCGAGATCAATTTTGATTTCATCGCTAGAGATACTTTCATTATCTGGTAGGAAGTAGTTTCTAGGAACCAATTGTCTAAATTTGTGATAACTGATATAATTGGGGCCAAAAACTTGAAAACAAAAGTTTTTGAATCTTTTGATATTGTTTTGAGGAGACTTCGTAAATCCTTTAAGCTAAAAAAGTATTAATTAATTTTATTTTTAATTTTTAATTGAAATATTTTATTTTTGAAATTTTTTTTTTTTTGTTCATTGTTTTTACGTCTTCGTTTGTGGTGAGGCTTCGGCAAACAAGTGAAAGATGATAAGTGGCCAAGCCTGAAAAAAAAAAAATAAAAAAAATTCATACAAAAATAAAAAAATTACCAAAAACTACCAATCCTAAATAAAATGAATTAATTCAAAATTTTTTTTGATTTTTTTTTATTTTTTTTTTTTAATTTTTTGATTTATTTTTTGATTTTTTTATTTTTTATATTTTTACCCATCAAAGCACAGTAGATGATCAAAGCGCAAGCAGGGACAGACTGAGTGGTGGCCTCAAAAAAAGAAATGTTGCTTTTGACAGAGATGAGGTAAGGTTGCAAAAAAGAAAAGACGCAGGTAGCCAAACACACTGTTGGCACACCCCAAACGAAAAAAAGAAAATACTTGTAATTTTTTTTTCCGATGCAATTTCCTGTCCAAGGGCCTATCAAAAAAAAAAAATATTAATGTTAAATTTTAAATTTTTGATATATTTAAAGAAAATATGATTAAAAATAAAAAAAATGAGAATAAAAAATTAAAATGAAAGATAGTGATAAGACTTGATTTAAAAAAAAAAATAAAAAAAAAATAAAAAAATTGTTGAATAAAACTAAAATTTAAAAAAAAATAAATAAGGGTTAAAACAAATTAAATATAAATTTGAAACAGAAAAAAAAATATCTCTTAAATAACTTTTAAAATAATTTTTAAAATTTACAATGGTGGTCGAAGTTTTCAACGCAATTATTACACAAGCTACAGTGGGAAGATCTTGGGGGTCTCCAGATACGGCATGTTTGACAATACTTTACTTTAAAATTTTCGAGATCGAGGATTTGATATTCTTTGGTAATTATTTTGTCACTGATGTTTTCCATTTGGACTATAAAAAAAAAAACAATAATAAAATAAAAATTCTCTGAAATTTATTTATTTTATTATTGCCTATCTTATTGTGCTCCTCCCTTTTTTTTGCCGTCTCCAACTTGTTTCTTGGTATGATCCCTGGATCTGTCATGCTGCATACTATCAGTGAAGAAAGCAGGGATCCTCCCAAAAAGAAATAGATCACATTCAAAGCTATTCCCCATCCAAAACTCCATAAATATCTCCCACTAAGAAAATTGATAATCAAATATTTCTGTGATTATAAATTTATATAGTAAAAATGCATTTCTTAATCTTATAGAAATTTATTTGTCTTTTGAATATTTGATGTGATCATAATTTTTGAGAAAAATGTTTACGGGAAAGCGAAAAATAAAGCTATTGGGGAAATTACCAAAAATAAAGTGATGTAGAATGCAGATCTCTCATCTGATCCTAAAATTACATGATTTAGGTTTTAAAATGTGAAAATATTTTTTGAAAATAGCCAAAAAATATCACCAATGAATCTTCCACAACAAAAAAATTTATTTCTTGCAGGCCATATTTTGTATAATTGAATGTTATTTATGTGTTCAATGTTATGATATTCCATTTCATTAAATACAATCTTATTTTTTTTTTTTTTTGATTGTCTATTAATAGAATAAATAATTATTTGTGCGTCATATGTATGTAAAAATGTTTTATTCATTTGTGAAACGATTCTTTAATTTTCCTCATTTTTGTACTCTTCGGTTTTTTTCATTTCATTTTCTCCAAATTGATAAAGAGATTTCATTTTTCTCATTTTCTCGGTTAAATGAGGACGTCTTGTTGGGGTTATAAACTCACACTCGGAGCTGTTACCTAATGCTAACAAAGGGTAGAAATAAATATTGGGATGTTTGATGTTGGAGACTGCTTTTGCAAAAAATACCTTTCAAAAGTTTTTTTAATTTGAGATAATATTCGAAAAATGAAATTTACAGAATCACAAAAAAAATAAATGGAGTTGGTATCTTCGAAATCTAACAAAACACCAATTACAGAGCCATCTTTACATTTGGTGCTAAGTTGAATTTTTTCTGACAAATTTTCATTCCTTTGACAAATTTTCTTTTAGAAAAAGAAGAAAATATTTTTTAAAAAACTACCAAATATTTGAGGAATAAGGATTGTAATAGTAATTTACACCTTGAATCTTAGGCGGAAACAAAAAAATAAACAAAATAAACAAAAATTAAAAAATTAATGTACGTGATCGGATCTAAATATCTTTTTATAATGTGTTTGAACACCTATACAAACAGCACCATCTCCACTTTGATTTACTTTGACTTCAAAGTATTTTCCTTTGTTGTAACCCTTTATGGCAGTAACTATTGTCATGCTTGTTGCTTTATTCAAAATTTTTCTGTTGCTGACTTCGTAATCTTTATTGTTGATATGGCAATCAAATTGGGGAGTAATAAACTCTCTCTTAAAGAAATTTTCTTCATTTTTTTATTTTAAAATAAAATTAAAATTTCATTTATTACCCCATGATTCATTAATTTCCAAATTTTTATCTATTACAAGGAAATGTTTTGATAATTCAAACCAAAATTCTTCATTGAACCAACTTTTATATGTCTTATTTATTCTCCTCAACATTATTATTTTCTCCACACTCAAATTGAATAATATTTTCCATCTCAAATATTTAGGAATATGATCCATTTTGCGTTTATGAAAATATGTTTATGAAAGGCTTGGCAAATCTGAATTTTTTTTTATATTCTTCTGGAAAATTATATATTTTTACCTTCTTATCTCTTTGGGAACAAATTTAAGAACAAATGATTGTTGAAAATTGCTATTTAATTTTGCTTATTTCTTTTACTCTAATATATTATTTTGAATTAATTTTATTTTATCAAATAAAAAATTGAGAAAAAAATAAAAATAAAATCAAACTCTCATTCAAGTGATATATATCTCCTCAACAAATAAATCACTATGGATTTGAATCAATATGAAACATGCGTTACAAATGGATTAGAATGTGAATCATATGTATTTATTTATCCAGAAAATTTTAAATAATTCCTAATTTTTAAAAATTTCCTGAGAGGAAAAATATAAGAGAAAATTAAAAGATGGTGTTAATAATAAGTGTATAAGAAAAATTCTCTTCGAATTATTATGGCTCACCAAAAATATGCTCCAAACGTTTATTATATCTTTTTTCTCAATTTTTTTCTTACAAATAATTAAAAAATTAGGATTTGAAATATAATTTGTTGATCACAAGGACAAAACAACTATTGGAACACAAATATGAATTGATACAAATATTGCCCATCTTTTTGAAGCATTATAGACTATTCAAACCTTGTCATTTTGGTCTGATAGATCTGATATTCGACAGAATAAATTGGTTAAAGGATGATAAGATATATGAAGAATTTATCTTAAAAATAATTTCTGAAAGCTCCTTTACGGAGATATGTGTCTATCATTTGCTCAAAGCATTGAAGCCACAATTCATAATAGATCCAACAAACAAAAATGATACAAAAATGGGAAAAGCAGAATTGATTAAAACATTAAAATTCGATTATAAGCTTTCTGTTGCAATCGCAAAGAAAGTGCATGAATTATTGAAAAAAATATTGAATTTTGTGCCAACCGCAATTTCTTTGTTGCTCAAATTGATTGATAATCTCTATCCTGTTCCCTCTTCTGACACTATCTATCATTCATGGTATGTAAAAAATCTCCTTCAAATTTCTAATTGGTGCCAAATTACAAGGAAGGCAGTATATTCATCCATCTTTTCTTCTCTATTAAAAATTGATGTAAGAAAAAAGCAAAAAAAAAAAACTTCCTCTTTAAAAAATTGTTTTTAAATTAACAGGCATTGGAAGATATCGCCGATGATGAAGAAGAAGAAAACCATAGAGATCAATACGCAGTAGACCTTGACGATGAAAATGAGGAGGAAGAGGAGTCGAGCATTCATAATTCTCATTCCTTTGACAATATACACAAAGCAGAATCCATTTTGCTCCAAATAATAACGCATCTTGACAACATGGATATCAATTGTTTTGATGATAAATATTTCTTCGATCTTTTGTTTATATTCGAAGAAAGAATCATCAATTCTTTGCATTCAAGAAATGCACAGTTTGTATTATTTTATTTTTGCACCAAGAGATCCGATTACTATCCTCAAAAATTCATGGCCTACCTCCTCAACAAGATCATCCGCACCAACAGTCCAACTCAATCTCGTATCGCTGCAATGGGTTGCTTATCCTCTTTTGTCGTAAGATTTGCAAAGATTCCAAGCAATCTTATCGTCGAATGCTTTGATCTCCTCATCAAATGGTCGATTGATTACACTGAAAAAAATTCCAAGAACAATACTACCCAATACAACACCCCTCCTGATGTCACTGCCCATTCCATCTATTATGCTCTTTGTCAATGCATCATTTATATTTATATTTGGAAGAGTAACATTCTCACTTCTCAACACAATTCACAAGAGCTTCAAAACAACTTTAGAAAGATTATCATCCATCACTTCAATCCCCTTATTGTAAAAAAAACAAATTTTTTTTTCTTTTTATTTATGTTTATGATTGTGATCATCCCTATATTTTAAAAATTATTCTAATAAGAATATATCTTTATTGTTTCACATTTTCTTGCGCATGCTCTTTGATTTCCAATACCTTTTTTATTTTTTTGTTTTAATTTATTTTGGAATTGAAGAAAAATTAAATTTCATAAGTACTTAATAGTATTAAATGATCAGACTTTTTTTTTCTTATAATTTTCTCACAATAAATCTTTCTTTCAAACTATCAGGTATGCAAGAGAAGAGTGGTGGAAGAATTCATCAAAATAACTTCCAGAAAAAACATTTGCAAAGAATTAGAATCCTATTACAATGAAATCTCCAATGTCTTGTCACATGTCAAGTTTGATACCAAATTCAACTTTCATTTCGATCCTTTGGAAGATTCAAAATGTTTTGATCTCTATATTTCAAAACATTATAACACATGGGAGGATATCAATGACTATGAAGATGAATCAGACGATGATCTAAAGAATAACATGTCTGAAAATTCTTACAATTCATTCAATGAGCCCAGTTCTTTGATTCCCAAGAATGAATCTTCATTGAATTTCGAGATTGATGCAAACATTGATCTTTAAAAACATCTTCATAGAGGATTTTTCAACATCTCCTCTCTTTTTTTGTCTAATAATAATTTTTTTCATCTGTTTGTTTATTAAAAAATAAAAAATTCAAAAAAAAAAAAAATTGACGATTCTTTTCTTATTTATAATTAAAAAAAGGAAATAACTTTAAAAAATGGAACTTAATCTCAATAAAAAAGATAATGGAAACAATAATAACAATGGAGACAATATAGAAAAGGAAATGAACATCCAAAAGAAATATCAATACATCAACGACGATGAGAATATTTTGGATCGTACCAATATACCTTATCCTGGTGGGATATCTACCATCAAAGATTTGAATTCCAATTTAGTTGAAATACATCTTGTGCATTGCTCTTTGAAATCCATGCAGGGCTTCCCAGAGATCCCCAATCTCAAGAAATTGGTATTGAGGGACAATCTCATTGAGAAGATCGAAGATATCGAAAAGTTTCCCAAATTGGAAGAATTAGATCTCTATCTCAACAAATTAAAAATCATGGAGAATTTGAATATTCCCTCCCTCACGTAATATAATATTATAATATATATAGAAATCCATTTTTGAACAAAATTTATTGAATAGTTACATTTTTTTTAATACATTTCTTTTATTTAGTCATTTATTTGTTTAATATATTAATAAATCTAAAAATTTTTTTTTAATTAAAGCTTCTTGGACTTGTCTTTCAACAAATTCAAGGAGATTAAAAACTTGGACAATCTCATCTTATTGAAAGAACTCTATCTCATCAATAACAAAATTAGCTCCTTAGCAAACATCAGCCATTTGACCAACCTCACTCTACTGGAGCTTGGTGATAATAGAATAAGAGTATATTCTCATTTGATTTTATTTTTTCGAATTATCATATATTTTTTTTATTTTTTTTAAATATTTTTATTTCATTTTTTTTACTATGTTTCACTATTTTTTATATTTTTATACTTTTATTGATTATCATTTTTTTTTATTTTTTATTTTTATTTTTTATTTTTGAAAGAAAGTTGAAAATATTTCTTCGCTTGTAAATTTGGGATCTCTTTTTATTGGTAAAAACAGGATCACTGAACTTGAGGTAAAAATTTCAATTTTTAAATTATTTTTTATTTTTTATTTTTTATTTTTTATTTTTGATTTTTATTTTTTATTTTTTTATTTTATATTTTTTATTTTTATTTTTTTATTTATTTTTTATTTTTTATTTTTTATTTTATTTTTTATTTTCTGTGATCAACCTTCTCAAAATTAAAAATCCAACCTTATTTTTTCTTTTGATATTCGTCCTCTAATAGGA
>JAMYWO010000220.1:45242-69881 GCA_024220525.1 Cochliopodium minus
TTTTAAACCAAGAAAAATTTAAAAAAAAAAAATAAAAAATAAAAAAAAAAAAAAAATGATAAAAAAAATAAACAAAAAAAAAATCATATTTATTAATAAAAAATAAAAATAAAATAAAAAATATGAACAAAAGAAAATTTTGATAACAAAATTATTGATTAATTAATTAAAACTGATTAGAGTGATTTTTAATTTATGAAATGCAAGCTTGTATCTATTTTTTATATTCACAAGTTTGTATTTTAAATAAATTAATTTACATTTTAATTACAAAAAAAATAAAAAAAAATTTACCAAAAGGACAGAAAGAATTACTTTTGCAACAACTTTTACAACAAGAAAGATCACAATTTGAACAAAGTTGGGGGTCCTCATAAAGTTTTTTGCAAAGAGAACAAATAAGAAAATCTTTTATTTCCTCAACAAAAACGAAACTTTGTTTTTCTTCTTCTTTGGCACTTTGTTCGATCGTCGTTTCTATCTTTGCGGAAATAAAATTGATCTTCTCTGACAATTCCTCCATTTTCTTTTTGTTCTCTATTTCTCCCTTTTCTAATTCTTTTATTTTTCCTTTGTTCTCTATTTCTCCCTTTTCTAATTCTTTTATTTTTCCTTTGTTCTCTATTTCTCCCTTTTCTAATTCTGCTATTTTTTCTTTGTTTTGTTTGATTGTTTGATTTTTTAGTTTTATTGTTTCTTTGTTTTGTTCATCCATTCTTTCAAGTTTTTCTATTTTTAATAAAAATTCTTTATTTTCTTTTTAATTGATTAGAATGTAAAAATTCGGAAATGGAAACAAACTTGAATTATCAAAAGAGAATCTCAAATTTACAAGTGAATTGTTTGAGTTGCCAAAAAACAATGAAAAAGATTGATTTTGAAAAACATTCAGACTGCAAAACTTATTGCAGATGGAAAGATATTGTAGGTTGTACATTTCATGACACCAAGGGAATAACTGCTCTTCATGAAATTGATTGCGAGAAATACAAAAATTATCTCAACATCCAAAAAGAGAATTTCAATTTGGCTCTTCCTCGATACATTCAAGAATTAAGGAACATTCTTGATAAATAATCCAAATTTTTCAAAATTTGAATTTCTTCAATAAATAATAAATTCGTTAAACCAACCTCAAAAAATTTTTCTAACCCCTTTTTTTCAATCACCAATTAATTAGAGAAACATAAAAGAAAGGAGATTCAACATCTATCAAAAAAAGAAAAAATGGATTTCGATTTGTTTATTTACACTTATTTATCAAGAGTTTTTCTAAAATAAGGATTCATTTTAGAAATATTTTTGAGTTCATTTTTTTTAGATTTTCTATGAATAGATTCAAAGTTGGAAAATCTGATTTCAGACATCCTTTGCAAGAAACGCACAATTACAGCAACGGAAGAAATATCTCCTTTCCCGTTTAGACTTTGTTTGACGATTATTTCTTTGATATGATTACCATGATTGTACATTCTGGAAGAAATACGAAGCAGAATGGGAAGTTTTTTTCTGAGAGTATTGTCTTCCCTTTTAGAAAGAAAATAAAAATAAAAATAAAAATAAAAATAAAAATAAAAAAATAAAGATTAAAGAATAAAAAATATTACTGTTTGACAGGATTCTCAGACGAGATTTCCTCTGGTTCGTTCATCAAAATTTCAGATTTTAAATAGATCTTTTCAGCTTCTTTGGAAATCCTCGAAGTTTTGGATTCGACTTCTTCGTTGTTGGAGGAGTAAAGGCTGAGAAACTCTTCTTTCAAGTTGAGGTTGGTGGAGAGGTTGCTTTCTTTAGTATTATTATTATCACGATGAATGACATTAGGAATGATGGTTTCTTGATAATTTTTTTTGAGGTTTTTTGGTTTTATGAGTTTTTTCATCATGTCTTTCATTTTCCCGCTCAATGTCCTTTCCAATCTGGCGTCTGAAACTCTGCGAGGACTGATGTCTTCCACTATGCTTCCATTGCTGTTCATCTGAACACTGTTTTCTTTTTCTGGGTTGTCTTTTTCTTTCAAATCAGAAAGGTTGATACTCAAATTTTTCGAAGAATTGTTCAGAGAATTATTTTCGTGTTTGTTGTTGTTAGAGTTTGAATTGGTGAGAGGATTAATGTGTTTTTCTACTAAATCTTTCTCTTTCTCTTTGTTTTCTTTACTCTCAGTTTTTTCTTTTTCGTTTAGTTTAGAATTTCTGAATTCTTTAGGTTTTTTTTTGTTTTTCTCTTTCGATTTTTTGATTTTCTTTTTGAGTTCAGAGAGATTCTCGTTGGGTTTTTTCTGGAAATAGTGATCAAACTTTAAAGAACCATGAACAGGATTGATAGTGACCATCTCCTCTTTGCTGTTTTTTTTTTCGCTGAGGCTGTTTCCCCTGGGTCTAGTAAAGGTGTTGTTTCCTTCATGATTGGTATTGTTGTGAACGGTGTTGTTGGAGAGAGAAGGATGAGGGGTGGAGGAGAAAAAGGAGGAAGAGGAGGAGAGGGAGGTGGAGAAGGGGGTGGTGGGGAGAGTTGGAGAAACAAAGGAGGAATGAGAATGATGAGAGGTGGGAGAAAGAGGTTGGGGTTGCAATGAATTTTTTTTGTAGGGAATGGGGATGGGGATGGATGGAGAATTAAAGGTGGACGATCTCACTTTTATATTTGGAGAAGAGGGTTGAGTAGAAAAGAGATTGTTGTTGTTGTTGTAGGATGAAGAAAGGGAAGAGGGAGGAGGAGGAGAAAGAGACCTAGGTTGGTTGACGTAGTTATCCATGTTGGGGCTCAAGGGAAAGTTGGGACTGCTGGAAAGGGAAGTGGGGCTGTTTTGAAGGGAAGAGTTGGTGCTGTTAAAAGAGGGAGGACTGTTGTTTTTAGGAGGGCTGTTGTTCAACATGTTGTTTTCGTCTTCCGTTCCTCCCTCTTCTGTTTTATTTGTCTCTGTGCTGTTTTCTGTGTTTTCTGTGTGGTGGTTATTATTTCTTTCATTTTTGAGAAGAAGGGAGGGTTGAGAAGAAAGAAGAAAGTTGGAATGAGAACCATGATTGGTATTATTCTTGTTTCCGTTGTAGATGTTCCCCAAAAAAGAGACGGAGGAAGAAAATTTGGGAGGAGTGCGATTAGGGGATCGCTTGTTGGTTAATATGTCAGCGATGAGGGTGATGTGATTTTGATTATTTTCTATGAAGGAGTTGAGAACGAACATGTAAGATTCTTCTTCTTTGAAAGTAATGTTGTTGACGAGTGAAATGATTGATTTCGAAATTAAAATGAGTGTTCTCAGAATCTCTCTGGCAGGAGAAGGGAGGGAAATTTGATAGGAATAAGGATTTATGAAAGCAGAGCAAAAACATCTGAAAAAAAAAACAGTGACCACCGCCAATCTACCTTCACCTTTAAATTTTTCATCTGTAGCATCCCTCACCATTTGTAATAAATGTTTTATTTGTGGATTTATTGAATCAACAGTTGAAACCAGCTTCTCCAAAATGTTTTTCCCTATCTCCACCAAATTGAATGCATTTCCTTTCACATAAAATGGATGTGGAACTCTTTCTGGATCTATTTCATAGGATTTTGGAAAGATGGAAACACAATCGATAACGGGTATTAATATTTTTTTCACATCTTTGTTTAGTTTTTTAAAGATAGAAATTTGGATGAAATCATTAAAAATAAATAAATGAATCTTCTTCTTTAAAAATTCTTAATTACAATCAAGTGAATAAAACTTCCATGCAGAGGAAATGAGCCAAGTATCTCTATAGATAGAGGAATTAAAGTAAAAAAGTATTATATATTGGTTACATGTTATCATTTCTCAACAAAATATCTGAATGACTGCTTGCCTTTATTCTTTGTTTGTAATAATGAATGATAATCGTCGGGATATTGAGATGTTCATGTAAAAAAGAAATGATAAGATCAGATATTGTTGGATCTTCTATTTCTTTATTCAAATCATAAGAATATTCGATAAAACATTTCAATAATAAATAATCATCCAACATTAATACTTTTTCCATCAAAGATAATGCTTTAAACAAAAAATTCGTTAATATTATTGATCATTTCAAAAAAGATTTGTTTTTTTGAAACCTTTATCTTGATTTAAAAAGGTAAATATGTTCCACTGTCATATAAAAAAAAGATAATAAAGCAAATAGGAATTAAATTAAAATTAAATTAAAATCAAACCTCACAAATATAAAAAATATCATCATTTGATTCTCCAAATACTCTGGATTCTATCACACTTTCTATATAACATTCATTTTGCAATATTCTTCCTATTTCAATCAATTTATTTTTTGATAATGAAAAAGTATCTGCGAAATCTAGTAGGTATCTGAATGAAATTGTTTATAAAATGTTATTTTGTGATATGTGGAGATTTTACTTTGCTACGAATGTTTTCCTGTAGATAGATCCTTTGTATTTTCTATTTGCAGAAATAAAAAAAATCTTCATTTTTTTTGATTCAGTTAAATAACATTTAAAGGTACCTTGGCTTTGTTTCGAATATTTCGCTTTGTATCAATCCAACAATTTCATCCTTTGATTTCAAAATTAAAAGAAACAAAGATTTTATTTTGAATAAAATTTTATTCAAAGATTCAATTAAAATGCTTTAATTATTACAATATTCATTCTTGAATCGAGGTCATTTGATGTTCTTATAATTTGATGATTCATTTTTTTTTATTTGAAGGGATATTATATTTATAAAGAAAAAAAAAAAAAGATCAAATCTGAGAAAAAAAATTTAATTGTTTTCGATAACAATGCAATCTTCAACAGGAAATGGATGAATGTTTGAAATTTTCAAAATCTCTTTGGCTCTTTTCACCGCAGCATGAATAGACCTATTTTATATTAAATATATAAACAGATTTTGAAACATAAAATTGAATTTATATAACCTAAATGAAAAATATAAAAAGTATTTACCAAAAAGAAATATCTTCTTGAAAATTTTTGAAAATAGATGCTTTTTTAAGTTTTTCCTTGACAGAGGGTTGGAGTTGTGCAAAAAGATAATGTGATTTTTGTTTTTGGATATAATGGAGCGTCTGGGATAAAACCGCCAAACCTTTTTTTGTTTAAAAAAAAAAGTTTATAATATTTTTTAAAAAAAAGAAATGTTTTGAAAACATTACCAGTTGTATCTATATCATTCACACTGCTCCAATCATTCACAAAAACCAATTCGGTCCCTTCTTCCTTGATGAATTCTTCAACAAATAATTTGATTTGGTTTGTGTTTGCAAAAAATAAATTTGCGTTTATTCTGAAAATTATTATTTTGGGAATCATGATCACATTTGGGAATCTTGAAAAATTAACATAATTTGTTGTTCCTTTTTAACAAAAAAATTTTAAAAAAAATTTTTAATAAAAAATATTTGAATAAACCTGGTAATCTTCCCAATCTTTCTCTCTCAGGAGATGCCTATATACACAAACATTTAAATTAATAAAAAATTTCAAAATAAATTTACGTTTCTCAATACAAGAAAAAGAATAGAAAATCCCAACCCAAACCAAACTACAAAAAAAAAAAATTTAAAAAAATACTTTAAAACCAAACATTTGACTTTAATAGTTTATTAAAATTTAAATAAAGTTATCAAAAATGAATTATATAGGAAATTTACTGATCCCATAAATGATTCCCAATAATAAAGTGGCTGCAAATGTTAAAACCCAAATTATTGCATCATCCTTGCTCAACTTTATTGATGCCAAAAAACTGTCAAATTTCATCAACGCTTTGCCTTTTTTTATTTTATTTTTTTTTTTTTGTTTAAAAATGAAAAGTTTATTATTTCAAAATTTTACATGCTACTATGATAGTTGCTGCGAGTACTATTTTATTTTTAAAAAAAAAGTGATAAAAATACAAAAAGTATTATTTTATTAGGTTTTACCAGGAAAAGGAAGAAAATATAAAAGAGGTGTTGCAAATAAAAGGACTATCACAATCACAACACATGCTATCAAAGCTAAAAAATAAAATAAATAAAAAACTATTGGAAAATGAAAAAAAAATATAAAAAAATAAACAAATTTAAAAAAATTTTAAATAAATTAAATATTAATAAAATGAATAAATTAAATAAATTAAAAATAGTAATTATTTAAATTGATTTTTATATACCAGATATTTGAGTTTTAGAACCGGCTTGTTCATTGATGACTGATCTAGAGAGGGAAGCACAAACAACAAAAGAACCAGTGAAACAACCTGCCACATTTGTTAATCCCAAACTTATCAATTCTTGATTGTTGTCCACACTGTATTCATATTTTTCTCCGAATACCTTGCCTAATTTTTAAAAAATTATATTTATTTAATTAATTGTTAAAAAATTTTATTTTTAAAAATATTTTAATTTTTTGTATTTTATTAAATTAAATTTTATATTTTTTGATTATAATTTTACAAACAGAAATATTTGAAATGTAAGAAACAAGAGCCAATACAAAAGCATCAAACCACATCTCTTTTAAATACTTAAAACTTGGTGCGGGTAATGTCAATGGAGGTAATCCTGTCATATTTTCATTTTTTTTATTATAAAATTTTTAAAAATTCAAAAGAAAAAAAAAAATTAAGAAACTTTAAAAATATAAATTTAAATAAGAGAAATTTAAAAGGAAAAATAATAAAGAGAATAAATTAAAGAAAAGTTTCGAAAAAAAAAAAGAAATATAATAAGTGTAACCTTTTGGGATAGATCCCACAACTCTGATGTTGTGTTTATCAAACCTGAAAAGAAATGAAATGAGGATTGAAAGAAAAACAATGGATATTGGCCCTATATTTTATTATTATTTGTTAATAAATAACATTTAAAATAATTAATTATTTTTATTTAAAAATAAATAATAAATGATGAATAAATACATTTTAATTAGTTACTTAATTTAAATTTAAAATATTAAAATTAATTTAATTTTTTGTTAGGAGAAGAGGCTTACCAGGAATGTAAAGGGAGAATTGTTTTATTTTTATTTTCTTGGAATTTATATAATCTATCAATAATAAGAAAACAATCGAAGATATTCCTATCATTTTTTTTTTAAAAAAAAAGTAATATGTTTAAAATAAATAAATATTAAATAAAATTGATTTTTGTTTTTTTTAATAAAAAAAAAAGGAAATGATACCCAAAATACAGGATTCCCATTTGAAAGTGTGAATGCTTTCAAAGAAATGGATGATGGAATCATAAAAAAGTGATGATGGCTTCGCTGTCATCCCAAACAGAGGAGCTTTTTTTTTAATAAAAAAATTTGTTTATTGAATGAATGTTTTATCATTTATTTCAAAATTTTTTTAAATAAATAATTTTTAAATGAATAATTTTTATTTAATAATGTTTTATTTTAATAATATTTATTTTATATTAATGGTACATAAAAAAATTATTTTACCAAATTGGGAGCTCATAATGATGATAGCGGAAGCAGTAGTGAAAGAATTCAGGACAGGTATTGAAATAAAATTAACAATCTAATGTTTATTTTTTTCCAAAAATTTTATCATTAATTATTATTAATTATTATTAATTATTATTAATTATTATTTATTATTATTAATTATTATTTATTATTATTAATTATTATTAATTATTATTATTAATTATTATTAACTTTTTTAGAATTAACTTTATTACAATTAAATTTGTGAAATTAAATGTAAAATTAATTCTAAAATATGTTTATTTATTTTGTTTTTTTTTGATTTTTATATTTCTATTTTTCTATTCTAAATTTAAATTTTAAATTTTTTTTTTTACGATTCCCAGTCTAAAAAAACCACCAATCGCCAAAAAAAGACCAACAAAAAAAGTGAGAGTGAAAGTGACTTCCAAAATGAGATTAATGTCAGTTGATCCCTTTACTACTTTACCAACACTTGATATCACTAACAAGGATGTCACTGCACTTGGTCCTATCGTCACTAATATTATTTAAAATATTAAATTAATTAAAAATATTAAATTAATTAAAAATATTAAATTGTTTAAAAATGTTAAATTATTTAAAAATATTTAATTTAAAATTTTGAGTTTATTTCTTTCACAAAAATCATTTAATCTTTTTTACCTTGTCTTTTCAAGAGAAAAGTTTTTAATTTTTATTTTTCAAAGAAAGATTTTTTTTAAAAAAAAACTAACTTTCCCATTCCAAACAATAAATAAATTATAACAGGTAATATCAACGAGTAAAGACCTTTTTATTAAAAAAAAAACGATAAAAATTATTACTATTATTAATTATTGTTGTTATTGTTATTATTATTTTTCATTTTACCATATTCAGGAGGAAGACCAGCCAAAATGGAATATGCCTTTTTATTTATTCATTTTTTTTAGTTTTTAATTAAAAATTTTTCAAAAAAGTGATAAAATCAACCATTCCTTGTGGAATACCTTTTTTGTTGTTTTAAAAAATAAAAATAAAAATATTTAAATAGAAATTAAAATATAAATTAAATTAAAAATGTAAAATAAAAAAAATAAAAATGAGATTAAAAATACCCATTATTGAAATTGTTAAACCCGCAATGATATCTCCTTTTAAATAACTCAACTTATAATCCTTCAACCATTGATAAGGAGGGAACTTTTTAATGAAATTTTTTTTTTGTAAGTAAAATAAAATGTAATAACAACAAAAATAATAAATTTAATATTAATAATAAATAATAATAAATAATAATAAATTTAATAACAATAATAAAAATATCAATAACAATTAAATAATTAATAATAGTAATATAAAATTAAAAAAGAGGAAGTTTTTGAATAAAATAAAATTACCAAGTTATGCAAAAAATTGGAAAACTCTTTTTTGATTCTCTCCTTTCTTTTTTGTTTTTCTCTTTCCTTAAATAAATGCTCAGAAATGTCTTCAAATGTTTTATAACTTGTTTCATGTTTTTCTAAAAAAATTTAAATTAAAATATAACAGCAACAATAATGATGAATTTAAATAAAAAAATATGAAAAAAAACTGACCAACAGACATCAAATGACACTCTATTTTTGGAAAATATGTAAACAATAAATCATTCATGTTCTCATTAACATATTCCAAAAATTGCGAGATTTTGAAACTTGAAGTTTCGCAAATCTTTTTTTTGAAATTAATAAAATAAATTTTTGAAAGGGATAGAGTTTTAATTACAGTCAATATTTCTTCCAAACATCTGTTGTATATCCTTTATAAAATTTTATTATTAATTAATTTTTTTTTTTTTTGATCCGCTTGATTTTTTTTTTACCTATTGTTTATTATTTTTGATTTATTTCTTTGTAATTCGATGATTTCTTTGTTCTTCGTTTGTGATTTTGTAAGACTATTCAATTTTTCCGAATATCCTTTTCCAAAATAAAAAAGAGAAAAAAAAAGATTTTTTCATTTTTCATCTATTTTCATGATTTTTTTTTTTACCTTCTATTTCTTTTTTAAATTGATTATCAATCGATTTTGGCAATTCCATTTTTGTTTGTACATTGATGATTCCTTGTTATATTTTTAATATCGTTTTTTTCGATTTGATTTCTTATTTTGCTTACCTTCATATAAAGAGAGAACACCTTTAATAATTTGCAATAAGTTTTATAATAAAGTTTGGCGAGAATTACTTTCATTTTCTGTAACATAGATATTTTCCAGTTGGCTAATGATTCAATAAATAATTAAATACTCCAAAAAATAAAAGCCAAAATATACCTCAAAGTGAGGATATCATTCCCAATATACTCTGCCTTGACTGTATTGATCATTTCAATAACTATTCTGCAACTAAATTGATTTTTTTTTTTTTTTAATGATTTTTAATTTTCAATGAACTTTTCATTTAAAAAAAATTCTGAAGAAAAAGTTAAAAAGGACATAACTATATTTCTTTTTTAATTGGGGGAAAGAATGGTAGAAGTTCTGAGTAACAAACGATCTGTCTCATTTCTGAGGGTATCATAAGCAAGGAATTGATCAGAAGATTCATTGGAGGAAATGTTCTGGGTGTTGGGAAGCTTGGAAATCAAAAGAGCCAAACAACTTTGCAGATTGCTAAAAGTGTTTGTGGAATCTTTCTTGTTGAGCTTTTTGGCTTCAAGAAAAGAAATGGAGATGGAAAGAAGATTCAAAGACTTCCAAACATTTTGGATGAAATCATTCTGAGAATTGGAAGCAGTGGAAGAATTAAAAGAAAGGGAAAGAGAAGCATGAGAAGAGTTGACCATTTGAGTAATGGAATCAGAAAGATGGGAAACCATAAAGTTGTTGTTCAAAAGGGAAGATAAAAGCAAAGAAGAGTTTTCCTCCAAATCGTCCACTGATTGGCAAACTTCTTGATCTCTTTCATATTCAGAAAAAGAAGAAAGAATTTGACCAAACCATTTTTCTACGAGGAGAGGAGTGAAAGATTTAGAGTATTGAGAAGCTACCACTATTTCATTGAGAACACTCTTCCATATCTTATCTGATTTATCCTTCTCTGAAGATTTAGGAAAAGAAGAAGAGATGATTTGAGAAAGGGAAGAAATGTTCTCCAAATACTTTTCTTTCAAATTAAAGTTAAAGTTTCCTTTTTTGAGTAAGGAGTAGGTGATTTTGGAAGAAGAAAGAGTGAAAATGGAAAGAAACTGGGTAAACTCGTTTTTCTTGTCATCTTCTAACATCAAAGCTTGCCCGATTTGCTTTAGAAAAGAAAAAGTGAGCTCAATCGACTTGTGGGAGGTGAAAAAGGAAAAAGAAGAAATATCAGAGATGAAAATTAACACAATTTTGGTGAGAGGAATGAGATGAGAAAAGAGAAACTCTTGGTTTTTTTCAAAAGAAGAAAAAAAAGAAGAAATGTTTTCATTGCACCACTCTATAAACTTTTCATAAAAAGCATTTCTGTTTGAATGGGTGGTATCTGTTGTTGAAGTTTCTTTTTTGCTTTTCTTTTCTTTGTTTTCGAGGAAATCTTTTTTGGATTGAAAATGAGTGTTAAACTTGCAAAAAGAAAGGAGACAAGTTTGAAGGAAAGAAAGGGAAAAGAGAGAGTGTTGTGTTGATGTCTTTTTTTTCTGTAAAAAAGAAGAGAGAAAATCAAAGACCTGATCAAAGAGGGAGGTGCAAATTTTGGAGAGGGGTTCTGATGCGAATAAATCTTCTCTCAGCTTTTCTTCGCTCATGATGCTGTTTATTATTTGAAATGATACCAGTGAAGCTTCCATCAATGCTTCTCCTATCTTTTTTTTACTTTCCAACACTTTTCCTATGTTTTGTGATATGCCTTTATTTTTTATTATAAATAAAATTAATTGAAATTTTAAAAGAAATCATAAAACATTCAAAATGTTAAAAAACAAATCATAAAAAATGATGAAATAAAAAACACAATTTAAATAATTTTGAAAAAAAAAAATTAAAAAAAAGAAATTACTTTTGATCACTAAAGATTGTTTGTTCCAATTGTATAAACAACGTAAGATCATGAGATAAGTGGTGTTGGAGGAGGTTTTCTCTAATTTTTCAAATTGAGACAAAACATTTTTGTAAAAAGAACCTATCGTCTGTTGGGGAAGGTAAGAACTTATTTGCAATATGTCATCCATTGCTGTTTCATTTTCCGAAAATCTGTTGCACAACATCTCTATCATGTTTGTGTTGAATCCCCCACATAATTTCTAAAAATAAATGATTAAAAATAAGAAAAATTAAAAACAAAAGAAAAGAAAATATTTTTAAATAATACAATATAAAAAGATAAGTTAAAATAAAAATTTCAAAATAAGTAAAAAATAAGTAAAAAATAAATAAATAAAAGAAATAGACTCATATAAAAATAAAGGGGGGGTATGTACCAATTTGANATCCATCATTTTGGTATATCCAGACAAACTTTATTTGATAGAATAAGATTTAATATTTAGAATTGATAAACAAAATATTCAAATATCTTCTCGGTCGCTATCAAGAAACAATTTTTTTTATATATTTATTTTTATTTTGCACTTTAAATTATCAAATTATGAAATTTTAATTAATCTTTTTTGATAACATCCATGATAGAATTTGTTATTTTGGGAGGCAAAACACCAGAGATGACAACAAAATCTCCTTCTAATTCAACAGGAAATAATTGTTTGATGAATTGATAATCAAAATCAGGATTATTATCAGAAACAAGGTGCAACAAAGTAGAAAGTAAAATCTTGAATCTTTTTTGGGCATCAGACTTTTCTATTCCTTCAGAAATTTTTCCTTTAAAAGAAAGAGTGGTAAAATTGGATTCGCTTGTTGAAAGTTTGAAGATAAGTTCATCAAAATCAGAAAGATTCAAAAGGAACCATTGAAATTCGGAAGAATCTTTTGGAATTTTGCTATAAATTGCCACATGATAATCATTTGAATTGATCAGATTTTGCAAAAGAGGAGGATGATCATTTTCAATTTTCCCTGAAATCCTTTCTTTAAATTCTGTTTTGATTGAATCATCCATTGCTACCAAAAGAATATCCTTGCCCAATACTTTTGTGTTTTTATCCAAAGAGGTAATAAAATAAGATCCAGGTTGGACTTTAAAAAAGTCAAATGTTTTATTCTCTTCTTTTTTGGTATATTCTGAGATTTTTGGGTAATATTTGTACAAATTCTCCAATACATTTCCACCAGATGCCAATACATAGGTGCTTGATAACAAAAAATCTGAAGAACCAATAATAGAGGCTTTAATATTTTCTTCCTTTGCCAAGAGATCTAAGTAACCAGAATATTTTTTATTTTCTTCAGAGATCTTTTCAAGTGATTTTGAGAATATTTTCATTCCTTCTCTCTCTTTAAATATTATAACTAATTCTGTTTTTGGAATCCAATCAATTGGTATTTCTTGATTATATGCCAATGCCAAAGAACCAAATGCTCCAAATGAAGCTAATCCAATCATTTTTTTATTGAATAGGGGTTTTTTGAAGAATTGAGACATTTTCTTGAACATTTTTTTTTTATATTTCAGTTAAATTTTTCTAAACAAAAAAAAAAATGCAACTACAACCAAAGATATTATTTCTTTACTTCATTTCATCTATTCTTTCCATTTTTCTTATATATCTTTTTTATGGACAACATAATCACAATGAAAATATCAATAATCTAAAAAATCACATCATCCAACTCACAATAAAAAATGAAGACCAAAAAAATCAAATCAAATTGAGAGAATCAAATTTCATGAAAAGAAGCAATGATTTCAAAAATAATAAGGTTGAAAACATTATTTCTTTTTCACCAAATAATTTGCCTCAAAAAACCAATTTAAATCCTCCAAAATTTGCTTATTGTTTTGTGATACATAATTGCAATGATAAAAATAATTTCACTCAATTAGTTGTGATGATTCAATCTCTTGTTAATACTGGTAAATTCTCAACTGAAATCTCAAAAATTAAAGTATTAATTTGAATTTTAAGGAACAACTGATCAATTTCTCTTATTATATGAACAGTGCCAAGATAAACACACAAAATTTTTGAAAGATAATTTTGGAGAAAAATTAAAATTGATAAAAACTGAAAATAAATTGAAAAATGAACCCCATCTAAAACATATCAATCACTCTCATTTTTATAAATTTAATATTTGGTTAGTGAAGGATTATGATATGATTGTTTATGTTGATTCAAACAGTTTAATCCTTCAAAATATAGATATTCTCTTTTCTTCTTCACCTCCTATCACTTGCGGAATTCTGAATGAAGAAACTAATTGTGAAAAATGGAAACAATTTACAAATCAAAAGAAAATAAGCAGTTCTCTTATTTCCATTCATCCAAATCAACATCTTTGGGAAGAACTTTTAACAAAATTAAAAATGGATAGAAAAAACGGAAATAAAGAAAATTCCTTTCTTACTTCCTTTTTTGGTGATATGGCAAACTATCTTCCTCTTCAATATAATTTTTTTCCTTCCATGTGTAAATGTATTTTTTTGATGAATTGGTCTCTCACCAAATCTATTTATTATCATTCAACATCCAGCAACCTACATTGCAAAGATTGGTTGCAAAAAAATCCCACTTCCTTGGAAGAGGAGTGTAATCACAGAATTTCAATCTTTTGGAATCAAACCCTTTATTCTCTCCCTTCTTTAATTTCAAAAAAGCATTCTTTTGATCCAATCACCTACACTTTCGATATTTGATAAATTAAAATTAAATTATAAAAAGAAAAAAAAAAAATGAATTAATTCACAAAACAAGAATATTTAAAATTTCTTAATAAAGAAAATAATGTGACAATATCAACACTCCAATTCCTTGAAATGCGAAAAGTCAATTGAAGAAAACTGAAAATGAAGGAGATTTCTTCATCACACAAACCGAAGGAAATGATTTTTTTTTACTAATGATAAAAAAACAAAAGAGGGAAACCTCCTTTTTCACTTCCTATTCTTAAAGTTTGAACCTAAAATGAAGAATTTAGAACATTTTTATATGAAGAATGTAAAATAAATTTTTTTTTAATTTTGATTGTTGTAAAAGACTTATCGTCAGAAAAAGGGGCAATGGAAGGACCTTCTACCAAAAACAGATTAAGAAATGCAAAGTTTTCAATGCTAAATTGATTAATCAAATAAATTGATAAAAGAATTAATTTATTTTTTAAAAAAAATTTTTAATTATTAATATTCAAATAAGATTTTTTGCCAAAAAAAATAAAAATCTTGAAAAACACTTTTTGTTATCTGTGTGCAATTTGTTGAGTTTATCCCTATCTATTGAAAATAATAGAGATTTATCTTGTGTACAAACAAAAGAATAAGAAGATCTAGGTTGATAAAAAAAGTTGGAATCACCAAAAACTGTTCCTTCTGAAAATACTTTTACAATCTTTTTTCCTTCTCTTTCTTCTTCAGAGTACAAACTAAATTCACCACATTCTACAAAAAAGAGGTTTCTAGTTAGCATACCCTTTTGGATGATCACCTCTCCTTTATTGCACAGTTTTTTTAATGAGAAAGAAAAGATGATATCCCAATCAGAGAAAGTAAGCCAATGATCAGAAAGAACAGAAAGAGGATCTTCAAAGGTTATCTCGCTTAAAATTTCTTCTTTTTTCTTTTTTGAGATCATTACAGAATTTGTGCGTGTGAAAAGTGTTTTTTTTCCACATTTGTTGATGTAATCTTCGAATTGTTGAAATTTCTTTTTGTCATTGAAAGTAAATACATATTTTTCTTTGTTTGATTTTTGAGAAATGGAAACTTCTTTGTTTTTTGGATCAAACTTTGTGACAGCATACAAATCAAAAGGAACAATATAGTAATCATCCTTGAAATTGTTTGAAAACAAAGAACAACTAAAAGAAAAGCCATGAGAATACAAGTGTAAAATACCATTTAAATGAAAGGGCTGTAATTGTTGTTGAGAAGAAAAAGGGTTTAAAGAACCAAAAGAAGAGTTTGCAGAAAAAAAGGAATTAGAAGCATTATTTAAATTACCACTGTTATTGTTATGACTTGATGAGACAGGATCAGAAAGAAAAGGATGTTTTAAAGTACAATCTAATTCTTTTAACAAATCACATTCATCCAAATTTAAATTAGAAATGAAACGAAGAATGTTTTTAGAAAAAGGAGAAGAAAAAGAAAGTAAGAGTTGTTGTTTGGTAGTTTCACTCAGGGAATAAGGGGAAACGTGGTGGTTAAGAGAACGATACAAGGAAAGATCAGCACAAATCATGTAAAACAGTTTGCTACTTATGTCCACATTCAAAGAGAGATGACGTAATAAATGAAATGGAGAAGATGTGTAACTAATGCTATCTTTCGATACACAAGTCAATTCTGAATTGAAATTGTAAAAATTAATTGTATTCAAGGTGGAGGAGGAATTGTTTGTGTTATTATTAATTGTTGAATTGTTATTGATTGTATCATTGGAATTTGTATCGCTATAATTTGTATTATTATTGTTATTTTTATTATTATAATTTGTATGATTGGAAATATTGTTATTATTTGGAGAATTCTCCATAATTTTTAGAGGAAAAAGAAGAAGAGGAGAATTCAAGTATTCAGCTTCCCCTATTTTTGGATGGTATCCCTGATTACCAGCTATTTCCAATTTCCCCTCTTTGACATAAACAAAAAGACCTTCCACGTTGTGTTTTTCTCCCTCTTTCAATCGCAACAATTCAGAATTAGAAAAAGAAGAGAGTTTATCTGTGTTTTCATTTTCTTTAGTTTCTTTGGGAGTGAGGGTAGTGAGGGCAGTGTTATTTTCTCCTTGTTTAGGTTTCTCTTTTAAATCACCAAAGAGAAGAGACCAATCCAGTTCTTTCATCAAGTTTTTTCTCATATGAGAAGACAAAGAGAGGAGAGTTTTAAAGTAAAAGTCATTGTTTTCAAAAGGTTGGAGTTGTTTGGTTAGTGATTCTTTCCAATTGTTCTCTTCTTCCTCGAATTTCAAAATCAATGTTGTTTCTTCCAAGCATGGAAATTCCTCTGTAGTTTTGTTTTGATAAAAGTAGAACCCAAAATCTTTATGAAATAAAAATTAATAAATAATAAGAAAATAATAAATAATCATAAGAAAAAAATAAATAAAAAACCAACAATAAACAATAAAAAATAAAAATTAATAAATAAAATAAAAATTAACAATGAAAAAAAAAAAAAAAAAGAATTACCATCACATTGAAAAGAAAGGTAAGAGAGAGATAAAGAATGGAAAAATTTGAGTTTTTCGTTGAGTTTAGGTTTTTTGAGGAATTTTAAAAAGAGGATCCGATCAGAGCATAAAACGACATAAACTTTTTTGGTTTTTTTCATTTTGAGAGAACTTCTTGAAAGAGTAGAAGAAAGAGACTTTGATTGTTTTCCATTTAGAGAAAGTAAAATACGAGCAACTCCTTCTTTAATGAGTTTAGTGTTATTGAAAAGTTTGACGAGGTTTCTATCTTTAGCTTGAACCATGAAATGAATTTTTTCCAATTTTTTGAGGGCCTCTTTGTCATCATTTGCTTCATTTATTTTATTTGCCATCTCTTTCAGTTTTATTTTTGCTGATTTCAAGTTTTCTTGGTCTGGATCATTCCCTGCCGTCACTTTTAGTTGATCTTTTATCAATAAGATATACCTTGGAATTCTCTATTTTAAAAAAGCAAATTAAAAAAATAAAATAAAATAAAAAATAAAAATAATGAAATGATACAAAAATAAAATTAAAAAAATAAAATAAAATGAACCAAAAAATAAACATAAAATTAAAAAAAATAAAATAAAAAGTAAAAATAATGAAATAATACAAAAATATAATAAAAATTAAATTAAATTTAAAAAAATGAGGAATACCTGAATGGGAGAAAGAAGAAGAGAAGTGATGTCTTCTTTATTGTTTTTGTTGGCAAGATCTTTCAAAAAGAGTTTGAGAGGAGGAATGTCCTTAAGTTTTTTAACCATGTCAACAGCATTGGGATAATTAGAAACATAATTTTTGTAAACACCCACAATGTTATCCATTTTCAAAAACAAAAGACCCATCATAGGTTTTTCATACCAAAAGGTGCACAACTCTTCTGTTAATTTTAAAAACTCTCCATTTAAAATTAAAAGCATCTGAACATTCCCAAATATAACTTTTATTGCTTCTGTGGTGAGATGTTCTTTAATTTCTTGAGAAAGGTTTTCGTCAGTCATGGAGACATAAAACTTTTGAACGAGTCTTTGTAGACCATCCACGTAGGTTTTTTCTGTTTCGTGCAACTCTTTTGCAATTTTCTTTCTTTTAAGTGCTCTTAAAAACTTTTTTCTGCTCAAATATTTCTTTACGTTTCTTTTTATCATCTCCGCCCCCCTCTCCTCCTCCTTACTATAACCCCCCCTCTCCTCCTTATTAAATGTTCCCCTCTCTTCCTCCTTATTAATTGCTCCCTTCTCTTCTTCCTCTTTCTTAGTTCCTCCCCTCTCCTCCTCTTTATTATATCCTCTTTCCTCTTTCTTTATATCTATATCTACCAGATCTAATTTATTCTCTTCTTTAAGTTTCTCCTTATTTTCTTCTTTCTCTTCTCCTTTAATCTTTTTCTCTTTATCTCTCTCTCCTTTTTCAGAATTGATAATTTCCCCTCTTATTTCTTGAATGGGATCAAGGGCAGATAAAGAAATCAAATTTGATTTCACATTTTCTACATCAACATCATCAACATCTTCTTCTTCATCTTCTTCATCATCTTCTTCATCTTCATCTTTGAGAAATTTGATTTCTTTTTTTGGAGATAGCTGCTCGTTCTGAGAATCCTTCTTTGTTGGATTTCTTTCCTCAGGAGAATCTTCTAAAGAGACCAAAAGATGATTTTTGGTCTCTTCATTGTCCTTTAAAAGTGATCCAGAATTCTTAAGATTCACTTCAT
The DNA here is from genome assembly GCA_024220525.1 of Cochliopodium minus. Classification (NCBI taxonomy): domain Eukaryota; phylum Discosea; order Himatismenida; family Cochliopodiidae; genus Cochliopodium; species Cochliopodium minus. Next base: position 63,642 of record JAMYWO010000220.1, read on the forward strand.
TCTTTTCCCCAACAATTAAATTTCTTTCATTCTTTTCTTCGGATTTGTAAACTTGTGAGGGGGAAGTAGATTTAATTTCATTTTCCAATTCTTCTTTGTTTTGTTTATCATCATTCAATTTGAGTGTATTTGATAAATTCAAATTTTTTCTGAGTGAAGATCTATCATTGTGAGGTGCAAAATCCTTTTTACATTCAAAATATTAAACAAAATTGAACTATTTTATTCGAAATTGATACGAGATAATTTTACCTTTTGCATTTGCACTTGTATACTTCTATTTCTGCTTGATAAAATTTGGCTTTTGAAGGTAGGAATTTGCAATTTATCGAAAAGGAAAGGATATAATTTTGCCATTTTACAATTTCTCATTCTTTCAAAAAGATCCCTCCCATTATATTGATTGATATGTTGTATTTCTTCATTGTTATCTTCTATATAAGAATCTATTGATTGAGAAGTATCGAAATTTTCTTGTATTTGATCGTTATGATTTATTTCTTCTATTTCTATTTTATGTTCTGTAAGATGTTCAACCATAATTTGTTCTATTGGTTGATATGCTTCAAAATCTTGATTGATGGGATTCTCTTCGATCTGGATATTATTTTCTAAATAATTTATATCCGAAGAATCTTGTTGATCTATTTGTTTTTCTTCTAAATAATCAATAATATTATGTTCTATTATTTCTACCAAATCTTTTTTTTCACCAATTTCAATATACTCTTCTGAAATCTTCTCAATAGCTTTATTTTCTTCTATGTTTGAAGGATTATTATCTTTATTATCTTCCTCAATTGAATTATTTTCATTTGTGGATTTATCGTTTATTTTTTCCATTCTAAGATTCACTTGATCCATTTCTCCTATATTAGAGTCTTCAAAAGATGATTTTTTATCCTCTTCATCATCCGAAAAGAATGATGTATTTTGTTCAAAAAATTTTTCATCAGACATTTTATGATTTGAGCAAATTATATTAGACCTTGAATGAGGGGATCTAATTTTTATTGAGGGAACTATATCTATTTGAAGGAAAATAGGTATTTTTTTTATTATTTATTAATATCTCTTCCCTAATAACAATGAATTTAAAATATTATTCAAAATTAATCAAAACAGATATGAAATGCCAAATACATCTTTATTTTTTGATAATTTTCAAAAGAGAATTAATGTTAAATATAAAAAAAAATTGTTTGGTTTTATTTTATTTGAAAAAGAAGATTGTTAGATATGAAGAAAGAAATGAATAGGGGTGGATCTGTTTTGATGAATGAAGAAGAATCAAAAAAAAATCATTCCAAAAGTAATTTAATTTAAATAAAATTAATCCCATTTTTTCTTATATTGAACTCAAATGAATAGCAATCAAAACCATAAAATCAAAAAATAAAGATAAATCAATTGATCAAGATTTGACCGATTCTCCAAGTAAATTAGTTATTTTTATTAAATATAATAAAATTTTAATATTATTGAAAGTGAAATCTAGGTCAACAATAAGAAATAGAGCTTTTTTGAGAGAAAATTCAACGAATGAAGTGAATAAAGAACCCCTCAAAAGAAATAACACCAAACATATGATTACTGTCACCTTCCTGGGTTTGAAATTTAAATTTTTTATGATCAAAATTCTTAAAGTATAATAAAATTTTAGATGCAACACATACCAACCTTATGATGGATTTATCCAACAAAGTTGATGATCTAATGAGAAAAGTATGTATGAAGAGACAAATAGAATACTCTATGCATCATTTTGAAAGAGTGGATGGAACAATTATATCATTAGGTTCATTTATTTCAGATATAAGCAATGAAATGCACATCCTATTGATTCCAAATAAAGATGATCTCGATGAAATCACGATCGAAGACGAATTTCTAGAATTAGACAAACCCAAAAAAAAGGGGAAGAGCAATCTTTTGGAAGTGATTGATTTTTCATTTGATTCGGAAAGCGGTCTTATTGATCAATCATTGTTTATTGAAGATTCACTAACTAAAGAAGAAGAAAATTATAAAATTGATTTATCTCTTTTGGAAATGAAATCTATCCCCAAAGAAATCAAATGTATGAGAGATAATATTGCTTATGAAATTTTGACAAGTGAACAATCATACATGAGAGGTCTCATTGTATTGAGAGAAGTAAAAACAAATTTAAAATCTCGACATCAAATTTAAATTATAAATTTAAAATTTTTTATTTAGTTTTATTGCAATCAAGTTATATTCTATTGTGAAAAAAATTGCTGGCCTAATCAAATCCAACAATCATTCAAGAAAATAGAAATGATGATAGAAAGTATAATTTCCATCAATATGATTTTATTGAAAAATTTGGAGGGTAAAAATAAAGATTTTTTTTCTTCCACTATATAAAAAAATAATTCCCTTTTATTCTAGAGAGATTGACCGATTGGGAGAGTTCAAAAACAGTGGGAGATGTGATTCTAAAGTTGACACCATATTTAAAAGTATATACAACTTACACATCAGAGTATGATAGATCTATTGAGGAAATTGTGAAATGGGAACAAAAATTTGTTCCGTTAAAAGAGAAAATGACAGAAATAATGGAAAATCCCAACGTGAAAGATTTTATGAGATCTTTTGCGATCACTCCTGTTCAAAGAGTTCCCAGATATATCTTGTTGATTAGAGATCTCATCAAAAATACAGAACCTTCCCATCCTGATCTCCAATATCTTCAAGAATGTCTCGATAAAATGTCCAAAATCGCTCAAGAAGTAAATGAATCAATAAGAATGGCTGAAAACACTTCCAAATGTTTGTCCATACAAAGTTTGACACTCAATCTTGATGATGTACACATCCTTTTTTTTAAAAAAAATTCTATTTTTAAATTTTCAATTTTTATTCTATTTTAAACAAGATAATTGCTCCTCATAGGAAATTTCTTAAAGAATCAAAACTTAAAAAAGTATGCAAAAAAGATACTCAAACGAGAATAGTCTGGTTATTTTCGGACATTCTGATTTACGCCCATAAAATCTCAGGAAGCGAAAAATTGACCAATAAGCACAAGAAATATTCTAATTCTCAAATCTTTCATTTGTTGCATTTGGAATCAAATAATCCAATCAAAGTTGAAGAGAATCCAGAAAACGAGAATATACCAACCCAAGATAAAGATAAATCTTTCCAAATTATCTCCGATGACAAGACATTCATTTTATTAGCTTCTTCAATTGAAGAAAAAAATGATTGGATAAATTCTATTAATTTGGCCATTCAATCAGAATTAAAGAATAAGAGCACTTTTCATTTGTAAAAAAAAAAAAGTTCGATGATGTTTTATTAAAGTTTATAAAAAAATAAAAATGAAATTATTTCTGATTGTATCTATTTTCTTTTGTTTATTTTTTGGAATTTTGGGAAATCAACAAAGGTTTGGACATTCAACCATTTTGGTAACAAATTCAACAAAATGGCCTGGTTATTCATTATTGATTTGGGGAGGTTATTCTTATGTAAATAAAAAAAATGGAGTATTTGGTGGAATGCAAGATTCTATAATTAAATGTGATATAAACAATAAGAGGTATAAAATTATATTTTAAATATCTCATTTCAATAAAAACATAATTTTTTTTAAATTCCCAAAATCAATTTTAAATATATTTTTACTCTCAAAGCTGTGAGATATTGTTAATTAATGGAACGCTCCCTACAGGACGGGCTTTTCATAAAGCAGTATATGATAGTAATAATAATAGGATGATAATAAGTGGAGGAACGACCCAAGTGAGAGATTTTGGTTTACGATCAAATGGTTTCATCAGATCATGTGGAAGATCTGATGTTTGGTCTTTTGATTTAAATACTTTATCATGGAACCAATTGGTCCAACATACCGGAAATTGCGAAAACTCTTCTATAAAATTGGCTCCTTTTGGAATATTAATCATATCTATGTTATTCTTGATTGTATATACTTGAAAAATTAAAAATATTTATTTTGAACATAACAATATTTTTATTTGGCGCCAAAATGATAAAAAATAATAAAAAAAAAAATCAAAATAAAAAATAATGGAACCAAAAAAACTAATAGAAGTGCTTGAACAAAAAGATATCGAGATATTGTTGGATACCATTCAAAAAGAAAAACTTGATTTTAAAGTATTATTTACATCTTCAACAACTAATGATAACCATGAAATATGGGACAATCTTTTGTCAATGACTTTAATATGCCTAGAAAAAATTATAGAATATCAAAATGAAGATGATTTTCTGGTAAATTAAATTTTAAAGCCCCAATTTATTCGATTTTAATAATTCAACCAATCAGAATAATGAAGAATATAAAGTTATGATGTCATTTCTCTTGTATATAGTCAAAATGGCACAAGAATTTTTATCAGATAAAGATAGATCAACCCCAGATCCCCTCTTTGAAATAGCAATTTTGCTACACAGTAAGAGTGCATTTAATTTATTAACAAATATTAACCCATAAACAAATAAGATAAGATATTCGATTTCAAGGATGTACAATGTGGGATACACGATGGAATATCGAGATTATGTGAAACATGGTGGTTGGATGAAAAACCAGGAAAAGAAAGATTGATTATTACACCCCCTATGTACCTTGCTATGAAATCATTGGAACTCAATTCCAAAATAGCTGATTTAACGAGATTGTATGATATCAGAAAAGGTTTATTATTGCTTGATTTGGAAGAAGAATCCTCAAATGGTCTCAAAGATTTGCTCCTTAGATGTGTAATGCATCCTCGGTTCCTTTCTAATCCAAAAGGAAAAAGATTCATCTCTTTCCTCTTTTCTTTGTACACTCCATTCATTGATGAAATCCACAACATTATCAAAGCTCAAGTAAATTTTTTTTTTGATAACTATTCCTTTAAAGGCTTCAATTTTTTTTTTCAGTTGGTGACATTCAAAAAATCAATAGCCCAATCATATGGAGAAATATATTTCAATGCATGGAAATCAGCAACGGGACAATTTTTGATAAAAATAGAAAACAACTGTATCCAAGATTTGATTGAAAATGCCATCTATCTTTCCGACAAAGGAATCCTCTCCTCACTAAGAAACATTTTAGATTATTTCAACACACAAAGAAAATACAAGGGATTAGATAAAATGTTGTTGACATTGTATGAACCATTGTTGTGGAGAAATTTAAAAGTTACAAACTCTTTGGTGAGAAGAAATGCCCTTGCTTTGTTTATCAACGCTTTTCCCTTACAAGATGCCAATGCAAACAATGTACAAGTGAGTACCATTCTCCAAAAACAATTCAATGAACTGAATGATCTTTTGTTTGATACGGATGCTTCCGTGAGAGAATTGTGTGTGAAAGGAGTGAGCAGAATCATCAACATTTACTGGGAAATGATTCCTTCTGCTGCAATAAAACTTTTGTTGGGTAAAATGGTGAATCATCTTTCTTTAGACAGTAACTCTGCAAAAGTGAGATTGGCAGTAGTGGAAGGATTAAACTATATTTTGGACAATTTCCTTTCTCATTCTCTTTTAAAAGAAATTTTGCCTTCTTCTTCTCATCTTTTCCATGACAAAGCGGATTCAGTGAGAGCAGCATACAGCAAATTATTGGTTACCGTAAGAAACGTGAAAAACATTCATTTTCTTGACATCGTTACTCTTGATGACATCCTCGTCCATCTTCAAATTGATTCCAAAAAACCAAGAATCGCTTCCACTTTAACCAAGCTTCTCCTTCAAAACTTTTTCCCCTCCAAAATAAGTTCTCAACATCTCAAAACGTTTAAAAAAATATATCAAAGCAACGTGGACGCCTGTTTTACTTTTTACTCTTACGTTCATCACTTTGTAAATTTGGAAGCTATTTGTGTTTTCATTCTTCTTCAAATGAAATACATCAAAAAAACCCTTTCTTCTTCTTCTACCTCCTCTTCTAATCTATCCTCCACAGGAGGAGATGACATGGACAATACAGAGAATATGGAAGATAAAGAAAATTCTCAAAACAACATTTCCCAAAACAATTCTCTTAACAGCACTACTGGCTCTTCTTCCAAGGATCGTTCTTCTCTCGTCATTGGAATGCTCAAAAACATCCGCGTTCTTTGGGATTCCATTCAATCTAAACTCAAACTCTCTGAGAACAAAGAACTCAAATTGGTACATACCCCCCCTTTATTTTTATATGAGTCTATTTCTTTTATTTATTTATTTTTTACTTATTTTTTA
>JAMYWO010000221.1:0-62734 GCA_024220525.1 Cochliopodium minus
TTTATTTATTTTATTTATTTTATTTATTTTATTTATTTTATTTATTTTATTTATTTTATTTATTTTATTTATTTTACATTGTAATTGTTGAATAGATCCAATTTAGATTGTATCTCTTTGATTTTATTTCTCAACGAAGTTTGCTTCTCTTCTCTCTGAGCACAAATCTCCCTGTTCTCCAAAAGGTAGCGATCCATAGAAAGAGAAAGAGGAAAAGTAATCATCTCGTCCTTTTTGACCGTTTTGTTATCAGAAGGAGACCACAAAGATCCTAGATTTTTTTGATTTTATTTTATTTATTTTTTTTTTGGTTTTTGATTTTTGATTTTTTATTTTTGATTTTTGATTTTTGATTTTTGATTTTTTATTTTTTTTTGATAATTTTTATTTTTTATTTTTTATTTTTTATTTTTATTTTTTATTTTTTGTTTTTTTTTTTTTTTTTTTGATAATTTTTTATTATTTTCAATTAATGGATATTTTTTTTACTTTGTATTTGAAAAACCAAGATCGAAGGAAGTTTTTCGATCCAAATTTTTTTTTTGGCGGTGGTGGTAACATCTTCTGTTGGTTTATATCCTTCTATGGTTGTGCTAGTGAAATTTTCAATGCATTTTTCAATGTTTGGATTTTCCAAGTCCAAAATCTTCGCAAAATAAAAATAAAAAATGAAATAAAAAAATAAAAAAAAATAAAAAATGAAAAAAAAAAATAAAAAAAAATAAAAAATGAAAAAAAATAAAAAAATTTTTTTTTATCTCTAAAACAAATTTTCTATAAACAAAAATATTTAATTTCCATTTACTAAAAAAAAATCCATCCAAAAATAAAATTTTAAAATTTAAATTAAAATAATAAATAATAAATAAGAACGAAAACAATTTTGATGATAAAGAAATAACATTTTTTTTTTTTTTTTTTTTGACCAACTGTCTGAACTCTTCAACCTTGGTAGTTTCCTTAGTCTGACCCTTCTCTTCATAAGACAAAAAAGATTTGGTGGCACCAACAAAGAGGGAGTTGAAAAAATCCTCGTCAGTGTTGTTGTCGGACTTGGAGATGTCACGGAGACCCTCCTCGATCTTCTCGAGGAAGAGGAGATTGAACTCGGAGGCGTCTTCTTGCTTTCCGATCTCGAATTTGCCGCCCACTAGGTTGTGCAGGGTTTCGTATGGATCCACAAACTTTTGTTCTGTGTGCATCATTCTCGCGAACAGCATTTGGAGGTTTTCTATCACTGTTTTTTTTATTTTTTTAAAAAAAATTGAAAAAAGAACGAAAAAGAATCTTTAAATAATTTATTCGTTATAATAATGCTTAAAAATAACATTAAGATTAAAGTCTAATGTTTAAAATGAAAAATCAATAAAATAAAAAGACAGTAAAATGTTAAATTTTAAAATAACTAATATCTTTTAAAAAATTGAATGGTGTGCAAAGTTAATCAAATGATTAAAACGTATTTATTAAAATTTTTAAATAATTTTTTGGTCAATGGTATTCTTTTAAATTCTTTTTTAAAAATAGATTAAATAGAATTTTTTTATTTACATCTTATTGAATTTGTTTTGTTTTCTTGTTGATTGATTTTGGCCATCAAAATCTTGTTTCTGAAGGATTCGATGTGAAAGTAAGTTTGGAGGAGGGAGTTGAAATAACACATGTTGGATTGCTTCTTCAATCCCACATGATCTTCCTCGCTCTTGATCATCTCGATAGGGATCCTCTTCTCGATTATCTCCTGCTCATCTCCCGCGTTTAGACTTCTTTCTATAGCCTTTATTTTATTTATTTCAAAAAATTAAATTTGACAAGCACCAAAACTCAGCAGGAGAGATATATATATGAGAAAATGAATATTCAATGTTATAAAGAATATTATAATATTAAAGGCCGATGTTATATTTATAAAATTTTATAAAGCAAATTATAAATATGATCGTTATTATAATATCTAATATTTTATTGAGAGAAACAAAAAACTATATATTACCAAATTTATATCGTATTGATCATTATCTGTCGTTGGTTGATAATCATTCAGACATATGGATGCAGCCTCATTGATATCTTTTGGATTTTTCTTTTGTAAAAAATAGGTTAAATGACGTTTATAATTTAAGAAAAAGAGGCAGAACAGTTTTAGCATAATTGATGGCTTCATCAGAAAAGCCCATTTCATCTTTCAATTTTGACCACTCAATACTCATCTATTTTTTTTTTTATTTTATGAATAATTTATTTGAAGAAAAATCGAAATTAAAAAATGAATGTTTGATTGAAAAAGGTCTCATTTTGTTGTAAAAAATTTATGAATCATTTTAACATTTTTGTTTTAATTGCTTTTATTTTATGTAGGTGGAGTACTCTGTTCTTTCGTTCACCAAAGAAGAAGAGTAACCATTTGATGGGTCACGGATGAAAGAGAGAAACTCTCTCATAGGTGCAATATCAAAATCTACATTGTCAGAAATGATAATGGTACCTCTCTTCAAAAAGAAAGTTCAATAATAAAATTAAAACAAAAAAAAAGTTAAACGTCAAAAATTTGATTGAAATGATCATTTTTAAAAGTACCTTGAAAAATTTTTCTAATTGTTTCAAAATAGGAAGGTAGTTGTCTTGCCATCCATCCAATAAAATAAAATCAACAGTTTTGTTATTTTCACTAAGATATGGTTCGATAGTTTTCAAAATATCTCCTTCCAAGAATGTGACATATGGTGTCAAGTTTGCTTCTTTGATGTTTTTCTTTGCAATGAGAACTTTGCTTGACTCCAGTTCACATGTGATCACTTCTCCTTTTGTTTCTTTTACTGCAGATGCCAAATATGTTGTGCTCACTCCAAAACTGGTTCCATATTCAACAATAGTTTTTCCTCCTTTTTTATTTAATAGTAAATTGAATTTTAATATTTTTTAATAAATAAATATTTTTTTGAAATTTAAATTGAATTTTACCAGAATTAATAATTAGATTATGAATGAAAAATCCTTCTTGCACTTCTATTAAAATAATCAACAAAATGAATCTCTTATCAATTTTTATTTATTTTTTATAATTTACCAATTGGAAGATAAAATCCAGCAGCCCTGCTTGGATGAAATACAGTATGGATCGGCTTCCATTGGATGATAGATTCAACAATCACTTTCAAGAAAATGGGAATCAATTTTGGAAGCTGTTTCTTTGCATCAGTATGCAATCTGTAAAGCAAAGCAGATGTTTCTTTGCTATGAAGATGGAGTGTTCCCTTTTTAAAATTAGAGTCCAAGAAGATGTTTTCAGGGGAGGTGAAATATAAATTTTTGATAAAGGAGTAGAATCTGTAAATCCCATACAACATGATGATAAAAAACCACATTTTTTTTCGTTAAGGTTATTTTTGATTTTTTTTTTTTATTTTAAATTTCTGTTTGAATTAATTATATTTTTGAGGTTCAATATCTAATTATATCAAAACAAAGGAAGAAATTAATTAAAATACTTATCTTGTTAAAAAACTTATAATATAAACTAAATCAATGCAGAGGAGTTTGAGGAGTTAAATTATTTATATTAACTCCTCAAAGTTTGAATATATAATCCGCTTCAAAGAAATATTATAATTAATTAAAGATTTTTAATTTTTTTTTAATTGTAGGGAATTGATAAAAGATTTGATATGTTTCAGTATTATCTGAGATAGGTGGAGTACTCTGTTCTTTCGTTCACCAAAGAAGAAGAGTAACCATTTGATGGATCACGAACATAAGAGAGAAACTCTTTCATTTGTTCAATATCAGTATCAACATTGTCAGAAATGATAATGGTACCTCTCTTCAAAAAAAAATAAAACAAAAAAAAAGTTAAACGTCAAAAATTTGATTGAAATGATCATTTTTAAAAGAACCTTGAAAAATTTTTCTAATTGTTTCAAAATAGGAAGGTAGTTGTCTTGCCATCCATCCAATAAAACAAAATCAACAATTTTGTTATTTTCACTAAGATATGGTTCTATAGTTTTCAAAATATCTCCTTCCAAGAAAGTGACATATGGTGTCAAGTTTGCTTCTTTGATGTTTTTCTTTGCAATGAGAATCTTGCTTGGTTGAAGTTCACATGTGATCACTTCTCCTTTTGTTTCTTTTGCTGCAGATGCCAAATATGTTGCACTTATTCCAAAACTTGTTCCATATTCAACAATAGTTTTGGCACCTTTAAAAATTTTTAATTGGAAAATTGAGAAACAAAAAATGAATAAAAATAATTTATAACCTGTATTGATAATGAGATTGTGCATAAAAATTCCATCTGCTACATCTTTTTATTTAAAATTTAAAACTTGAAAATTATTAAATTCATAATTTTTTTTTTTTACCAATAGGTAGGTAACAACCAGTTGCAGTACTTGGTGTGAAAACAGACAAAATTGGCTTCCATTGGACAATCGATAAAATTAAAACCTTGATAAAAACTGGAATCAATCTTGGTAATTCTCCTTTTGCATCACTATGCAATCTGTACAATAAAGAAGCAGTTTCTTTGTTGTGAAGATGTAGTGTTCCCTTTGTGAAGTTTGGCTCAATGAAAATTTTCTCAGGTGAAGTAAAATATATCCTTTGAATAAAGTCATATACTTTGTATGTTAGATACAATATGATAATGTAAAACCACATTATTCGTTAAGAATTTTTTTTTTAATTTTTAAATTTATTATTAAAATTTTTTATTTTATTTAATTTTATTCTTTCAAATTCTTACAAAGATGTAAAAAATTTAAGAATTTTGAGGAATTTGAACAGAACACAAATTCTTTTTTTTGAATTTAAAGATCAGTTAAAAAAAAATTCACAGAATTTCATTTAATTAAAAATACTTAACATGATAAGTATATTTAATAAATTATAATTAATTAATTAAAAATTAAGTTTTTCTAAAAATTAAAAAATAAAAGGAAGAAGATTTAAATCTAGATAAAATTGTGCTCTATCTCTCAAACTGATCTTTTCTTTTTTTACATTAAAATATTCCATTTAAAATAAACTAGAAAAAAATAATTCTGTAAAATTTTTAATTTCTCTCTATCGCTTTAATATAATATTTGTAAAAAAATAAATGATAATTATTTCATGTTCTTAATTTTGGAAATCATCAATTCAAGATCACCCTTGGCCTGGTTAGTCTGAGGTTTGAGTTTGTCTAACTTTAAGTTTCTCTGTACATTGCTGATGGAAGCTTTTTGCAAAGAATCAAGAAACTGTTGGGTGATCCTGAAAAACTCTTGGCAGTTGCAGTCGTTGTCCAATACAAATAGCTTTTGGATCTTTTCGAAAGCTTTTCTTGCTTGGGCTGCCATTATTTTCATTTCGGAAGTCTCTTTGGAAGCATCGGCCAAAAATGGTTTGAAAACTAAGCGAAAAAAAATATTTGGAGAAAATTTAAATAAAATAAAAATTTAAAATAAAATGAAATTATTCCAATAATAAATAATAATTGAAAATTAATACTAAAAAACAATAAAAACTAAAATTAATCAAAATAAAATAATTAAAAAAAAATTAAAAAAAATTCAAAAAAAATTAGAAAAAAATTAAAAAAAAAATATTACCAGAGATGAACTTATCTCTTTGATCAGAACCAGCAATCTTGAATTCTTGCTCGACTTTGATCAAGCCATCTTCGATTTCGTTGACTTGAGAGGCAGTGAAATCAAGGTCCAACTTGGAACAAGAGACGATGACTTCGTAGAAGTTATCTGTTTGAAAGAAATCTTTGATTTTGGGAAACTTTTTGTCCAAGTAGCTCGCTACAAAGTTCATGAGTGTAAAGTTGGGTTGGGTTGTTGATTTTACTGAGGATAGTTTTGAGACCACTTCGTAAGAGAATCCTCTTGCTCCGCCTATTTTAATTTAAAAATAAACAAATTGATTTTTATTAATTAATCAAAATTAATTCTTTAAAATAAAAAAAAAATAAAAAATTATTTTAAAATACATTAATTAATTCACAAAAAAAAAAATAAAGTAAATTATTTCATAAAAATAAGAAAAATAAGAAAAATAAGAAAATAAATATTAAAAAATTAAAAATAAAATAATAAATCGGAAAAAATAAAATAGTTTTACCTCTAAAAGTAGAGCAGTTCATAAAGTTACCAATAGCCAAAATAACCTCCAAAAGTTTCTTGAACTCTTTGCAAGTTTCGATCAAGTTGAATCCTTCAAAAAGTAAAAAAAATTGAATAAAATAAATAAACAAAAAATAAAAAATAATTAAAAAAAAAATCAAAAAAATTGTTTAATAAAATATGTTATCAAAAATTTATAAAATAATTTAAAATTACCTTTTAAAAGTAACTCAAGTTCAGTTTTAGTAGTTTTGGACTTCTCAGCGTATTCTTGGTAGTAAATGATGGACTCGAATCTTTGGTTGTACCTCTTCACCTTCATGACTTCCATGAAGAACTTTTCTGGGGCTCCTAAAATCGTGGAATCACCGTCATTCTTCAGGTAATTGTCTAAAAAATAAAAATATTAAAAATGAAAAAAAAAATTTAACAAAATAAATAATACAAAAAAATAATTATCTTTTTTAAATATAAATATTGTTTTTTAATAGTAATTAACTTTCAAAAAAAAATTTAAAATGAAAAAAAGATATTAAGATTAAAAAAGGTAAAAATTCTTTTTTTATTATTTACCTATGATCTCAGCCTCCTCTTCAGTAGGAAGCATGGGCTTCATCAAAGTCATCCTGTCCAAAGTCAAGAAATTGATGTTGATCTCCTCAATGGCGGTACGGATCTCAGAGAAAGGCATTTTGAACTTGAAGAGCATGACAGACACATTGGCGAACCTCTTTCCGTCGATCAACATCACTTCTTTTGATGTGTTGATGGGGCTTGTCGACCCTGGTTTGTTTCCCACTGGGGTTGCTTGTTTCTCATCGATTTTGAAGAGATCTTCGATTTCTTGGGTGGGCACGTCGATGTCGTTGGTGGCCAAGTTTTCCCAGTATGAATTGTTAATCAGGTGGGGTTTTATTACCTATTTATTGTTAAAATAATTTTAAGAAATTATTCGAAAAAAAATGATTTTTTAATTTAAATGTATAAAAGAAAAAAAGAAAAAAAAAAATAAGAAATAAAATTTATTTTTACCTTCCAAGGAAGAGATCTTAATTTCGTGGATGGTTTTGAAGTATTTGTTCCTCCAGAGAGAGGAAGCGTAGGAGGTGGGCTTCCCATTGGAGGTGGCGGAGGTGGAGACTCGCTCATTGAAGGATGCGGAGGAGGAGGAGGAGAATCTGTCAATGGTGCATCTCCATTTTTTTTGGCGTTGGTTGGTGGTGTTGGTTGTAAAATACTAACTGGGTTAGAAGTAGGGATGGATGGCCTATTATTGGTAACACTAATGAAAAAAAGATTAAAATGAAAAAATAAATCAAATAAAATTAAACTTTTGGATTCTCTTAGATTATCACTTTTTCTTAGATACAAATTTAGACATGTTCAAAATTTTATAACAGTTTAAAATTTGTTAGTTAAAAATTAATATTCGCCAATAAAGTTGGAAATTTTGGACATGTCTAATACAAATTAGAAAAAAATGTTACACTTTGTTTGTAGTTGTAGAAACAGAAACTTGGGGAACAACATACTCCAACTTGAAGTTGGGTTCGTGTTCAGTGACTTTTTTGGAAAGTTTGTTAATGACTTCCTGGAGGTCGTTGATTTTGCTGAGCAAAGAGTTTGTATCGTTGACCATCACCTCACTTTCTTTTTTCTTACTTTTAGAGGTTTCTTTTTTGGACACTTTATCGTCAAAAACCAGATTCTTGAAAATTTTCTTGACTGCGGATTCTAAATTGTCACTTTGGGGATCAATAAGACTGATTTGGTAAACAGATTGAGCACAAATTTTCCATATTGACTAACATAAATGATTTCATTTATAAACTAAACTAATAAAAAAAAAATACCTCGTATTGGACAGGGATCTCATTCAAGTCTTGGAGAATGGATCTTAAGTGAGGGTGAATATGCTTTCTCACTTTGAGTTTCTTGTTGACATTCGTAAATAATTCTTTGGTAGTAATGACCTTGTAGTCCTTGGGTCTGGACTTGACCATCAAAAACTTTTTGCTCTCTGCGGTAGACAAAAAAAGTTTTTTGCACTTTTCCCAACTATCTCCAGTTTGTTGATCGTCTTTCAAGTTTTGAACAATGTTGTATGTCCCACATGACTGCAAAACACCTTGTAGAATTTCAGTGTCTTCGGATGCCAGAAGAGCGTTGATGAGTCCTAAGGCTGCTACTTGGAGATCGGGGAACTCTGTGTTCCTCATGTATTCTGCGAGCTTTCCGAAATATTCTCTCTTTTTGTGATCTTCTTCGAACAATGTCCTAATGATGAGTCTTTGGGCGTTCTCATGTAAAAAACAGATTGCAGCCAAAACTGTTTAAATGAAATGATTTTTTAAAAAAAAGAAAAATAATACAGGGATTGATAGATCAAACCTTCTAATACCATGATCCTCGTTTTGATATCTACATAATCCAGGGATTTCACCATCATTGATATGGAAATCGTGTTCTTTTGTCCCAAAATCATCTTAAGGGAACTGTTGACATTGAATAGAGACTTTAAAGAAAACAAAAGAGATTGTATCTTCCTCGATGATTCTTCATTGTTCTTTTTGATATCAATAGATAGGAAGGTATTCAATAATTTCAAGATAGCCTCATGCCCATTCAAAAAGAGGAACTCACCAATCGAAGATACTGGTTGTGTGGAGATCCATACTTCCACACTCAACTAAATTTAAAATGAATAAGAATATGAAATTGAAATAAATTTGAATGGATTTTACCAGTATTGGCAAGGTTGCTTTAAAATCTATCTTTTTGACTATTTGCTCTGGTGTTTCCATTTTGCTTCTTGATTCTCTATATTCTTCAATCATCTTCCATTTCGCAGGAATAGGAAGCAATCTCAATTCATTCGCTTCTTTCTCAGGGATCCCAAGATTCAACTTTGTGAAAAATACCAATGATTATGAATAAAAATAACGATTTTAAAGAATTTTTCTTTTTTTTTTTTTTTTGTATAATTATATTTCAAACAATATTCTTACGAGCAATTGTTCAAACATTTTAGGGACATCTAACATAGCATTTTTCGGCATTATGGAGCTATTTACTGAACAATTGGATTTAAGAAAATAGTAAAAAAAAGATTAATTTTTATTTTATCAAATTAAAATATTTAATAAAAATAATTTTTACTTATAGCACTCCTTCTTTTATCTCTTGTTTTCACTTGTCTTTCAATGGTGATTTCGATTTTTTTTTCTTTCTTTTCTATCTTTTGATTCAGATCATATGTATGGGTTTGTTTTCTATCATTTTTTTCTGGTTTGATCTATCAAATGGTGAAAGATAATGAATTATAATTTGAATGGAAAGAAAAAATATATTTTTTATACACTTATATCGGACATAGATTTACTCATTTCATTAGATGTATTTTCCAATTTATTCGATTCTTTCTCAATGACCTCTGGTGTTAATTTCAATCCATAGGTTGACATTCTATTCTTCAAATCTGTTTCAGATTTATTTCCCAGTCTGATAGAGCTTCTATTGGAGATGGTGGCAGTGTTTCCTCTCTTGAACATATTGGTGGACCAACTTTTTCTATTATCTCTATGATCACCTTCCTCATTTTTTGGGTCCTCTGATTGTTTAATCTCCTCTGTATTTTTCATTTCCAAAGATGTTATCTCCTCATTCATTCTTTCTTTTTCATCATTCACTTGGGAACTCTCAGATTTATTTTCAATAATCTCCTTTGTGTTTTCATTTATAAAAATTTCCTCTTTCTTTTCTATCTCTTCCATTTTTTTATTTATTTTATTTTTAGTTATTTTTGAAAATATATAGAATTCGAGCCTTCGAGATAGAATATAAAATAAATCTTTTTGTCTTGAATGTACACAAGGAGAATTTTGATTTGGTGGAAAGGCGAAACTTGATTTCCAATCAATTCAAGATTTAAATTTAATTCAATATTTTCATTTGGTAATCCAATTAATAAGGATCAAGCAAGTTGTTACTTGGTTTCAGATTTTTGTAAAAATTTGTTTCTTTAATTTTTGTGATTTAAATTGTTTAAAAAATCTTTTATATATCTATATAGAAAACATCACAAAACAATGTAGAACAAGTCAGAATCTTTCAACCTTTTTCATTTCTTCATTGAAAAACAATATTACATAATCCAAAAAAAAAAAAAAATTCAGAATGAAACTTTTTTTGTATATTCTTTTATTGATACCCTCAATATTTTGTGTGCAATATGAATTATTTGACTACAATCCAATTGCAAATCCTGATGCAGTAGTTATAGTGGGGAATGCAAGATTTACCGTATTGACTTCCAAAATGGTGAGGATGGAATTTGCTTTGGGTGCTAAATTTGAGGATCGCGCCACTTATGGTGATCAATATCAAATTCTTAATCCTTAATATATTATAATTTTCTTAATTACAACCAGCATTTGTGAACAGAAATTTGCCAGTTCCCCAATTCTCCAAAATTACAGCTGGCGGAATATTAACCATCTCTACTGAACATTTGAGATTAACTTACAACTCCAATATGAATGTATTTAATTCCACATCATTGCAAATCATAAGCATGGATAATTCTTTCCAAGATTGGAAATATGGTGAATATAATTATAATTTTACAAACATAATTTAATCAATTTTATAGGTGATCCACCGAATGGGAATCTTTATGGAACACTTGTAAATTTTTTATTGTATTCACCCTAATAAAAATTTTCTTTGATGGCAGAAATCTTTGGATGGTCAATGGGATATTAATTTGAATTGTTCTCAAATCGTCAATGTTACAATTAATAATGAAGCCAATTTGTGCACATACGGTAAATAAAAATTGATCTTATATAAATATGAAATTTTTTTTATTAAACTTTATCGAGTAAACAGTAAAAACCAAGAATCGCATCGAAATTAAAACAAAAAATAAAATATTTTTCTTTCTANAAATAAAAAATAAAAAATAAAAAATAAAAAATAAAAAATAAAAAATAAAAAAAAATAAAATAAAATAAAAAATAAAAAAAAATAAAAAATAAAAAAATGAATAAAAAATAATATAAAAAATAACAAATAATAATAAATTAAAAAATAAAAATAAAAATAAATAATAAATAATAAAAAATAAATAATATAAATATAAATAAATAATAAATAATAAAAGATAAAAAATATTAAAAATAAATAAATTTAAGAAAATTAATTGAAACCTTTTTTCCAACTTTCTCTTTTGACCCATGAGCCTTTTAGGTCAAATCTTTGGTGAATTTTCAAGTCTGTATCAAAAGTGTTGTTCATCACCTTTAATTAAAAAAAAATAAAAATAAAAAACAAAATAAAAAAAAATAAAAAATAAAAATAAAAAAAAAATGAATAAAATTAAAAAAAAAAAATTTAAAATTTTATAGAAAATTTTTAACAATTTAAAAAATTTTTACCACAACATAAATCTCCATGCCATGTTCCAATTTAACGGAAACAAGCGAATAAATTTTCACCAACAATGTGTCGTTAAATTTTGCTATAATAAAAAATCGTATAAAAAATAAAAATAAAAATAAAAATAAATAAAAATAAAAAATAAAAAAATTTAAAAATAAAAAAACTTTTTTATTACCTAGATGGTAATAATATCTTTTTAATCTTTGAAAGAGAACGTTCGCTTCGCTTTTTGGAACTGTTTTCAAGATGAAACTAAAGTGCAATTATTTTTTTTTAGAAATAAAAACATTGAGTTTAATTAAAAATAATCAATTTATTAAATAAAATGTAAAAATACTCAATTTATTTTAAAAAATTTTTTTGAATTTATTTTAAAAAATAATTCAATTTATTTTAAAGAATAATTCTATTTATTTTAAAATTTTTTAATTATACCATTGATCTGGACTTTTGCAGAAAAATGAGCTACAAATATAAATAAAAAAAAAAATGTTAAATAAATATTTAAAAAAAAAATATATTTATTTTTTTATAAATAAAAGACCCGCTCCTTCCTTCTGAGAATTTGTGGCTGGAGAGATCTATTTCCAACAAAGACTTCAAATAGTCTTCCCCAGCTTTTATATAATAAATAAAAAAATAATAAATAAAATTCAAATAATCAAATAATTTAAAAAAAAAAATATTAAGAAAATACACAAAATAAAAAAAAAACAATAAAAAAAAATGAACAAATAAATAAAATTCAAAAATATTAAGAAAATACACAAAATAAAAAAAAAATAATAAAAAAAAATGAAATAAATTAATAAATAAAATTCAAATAATCAAATAATTAAAAAAATTAAATAAAAATAATTTAAAAGAGAATATTATTGTAAAAAAAAACAAAATTAACTTATTCCGTCCATTTCTCTTATTTTTTTGAAAATAGAGGGAGCATAGTCTGTGAAGTAAAATGCTTGTTGTGCGAACAAAGAATTTTTGTCGTTGCTAAATAATTGAAAATTAATTATTAAAATAGAAGATAAATAAAAATCCAAAAAAAAAAATATATTACTCTTC
The DNA here is from genome assembly GCA_024220525.1 of Cochliopodium minus. NCBI lineage: Eukaryota > Discosea > Himatismenida > Cochliopodiidae > Cochliopodium > Cochliopodium minus. The sequence goes on from JAMYWO010000221.1 coordinate 12,618, forward strand.
TGTACACAAACTTGTTTTCTGAATTATTTTCAAGAAAGAAATAAAAAAATGAAAATAAATGTACAAAATTGAAAAAAAATAAAAAATAAAATTAAAAAAGTTTAAAAAAGAAAAACGAAATAAAGATCTTTGATATTTGATGATGAATTTTTTAACAAATAAATTATTTTTTTAAAAATGAAAAAAATTTTAAGAATCATATTTAAATAGTTATAAAAATTTAATTAAAAAAAAATTTAGCAAAATTAAACTTAACAGGTATAATCACTTCCTCCGTAATTAAAAATAAAATAAAAAGATTTTTTAAAAAAAAATTTTTTTAAAAGAATCATATTTAAAAATAAAATAAAATAAAATATTTGGGAAAAAAAAAATGTAAAAAAAAAAAAAAAAAATGACATTCTTTTCTTTAAAAGCATAATCGGTGGTTGAAAACTTGGAAGAAGAAGGTTTGTTCTCCTCGTTACGAACGGTAGTCTCGATACCATTGATGAGACAATCGATCATGTTCTGTCGGAGGCGAGAGCTGAGGTTGACGTGGGAGGAGACGGGGAGGATTTCTTCGCTGTTATTCACCTCGAAAATGTCTCTTTTCTTTCTTTTCAAGCACTTTTCTTTGAACACCGAAATGAATTGGGGAGATGTGATCCACACACTGAAGAAAAAAAAATGATGAATTAAAACTATATTTTTTATTTTTTTTAAAAATTTGATTTTTGAATTTTATTTTTTAATTTTTAATTTTTCAATTAATATTTATTCGAAGATGAAATTTTTTTGAATTTTTTATTTTTATTTTTTATTTTTTGTTTTTCAATTATTAAAATTTTTGTGATTGATTTCAATTTTTTGCATTCATGTAAATTTTAATTAATTTTTCAATTTTTAATATTCATTCAATTTTTATTTTTTATTTTTAAATTTGCAATTAATATTTATTCGTTTACAAAATTTTTTTAAAATTTTTTATTTTTTTATTTTTTATTTTTAGTTCTAATATTTTAGTTCAATTGATTAAAAATTTTTTTATTATTCATTGAATAAATTTTAATATTTACCAAGCATTCGCTGTTCCCTGAAAACTAGTTCCGATAATGTCCCAATACTGTAGTAAAACAATTTCTGTTTTACCATCTTGGTTATTTTGATCATACCCAAAGAGCTCTTAATTTGAAAAATCAAAAATATATTAATTTATTAAATAAATAAATAAAGAAAGGAAAAAAAAAAAATTGCCCGTAACCCTATGGAAGAATGTCCTATATTCAATAGAAAAAAAATTTTTTTAAAAAAACTTAATGAATAATAAAAAACCTTAAAGAATTTCAAAAAAAGTCTATTTTTTTTAATTAAAGAGTTTCAAAAAAAAAAAAAAAATTAAATTAAATTGAAGAAAAATTGATTTAATAAATGCAAAATATATTTATATTCAATAGAAAATTTGTTAAAAAAAATTAAATGAATTAAAAAAAAAATAACTCCTTGTAATAATAAGATGGAAACAATTTAGCAAAAATAATTGATTAAGTATTAATGATAAAAGAAAAAATAAAATTTTAAAAATAACTTTTTCTAATAATAACAAAGAAAAGAAAAAAAACGAATAAACAAAACATATAAAATAAAAATAAAATATATTAAAAAAATAAAAAATGAATAAAATACCCACTCCAAAAAAGTAAGAAGAGAAGAGAAAAAAGCATCATGCGAAGCAACGTCTTGAAACGTTTGGTGTTGGTACGAAACTTACGCTTGGTCCTGACAATGACATAAATGAAGACAAAAACAGCCATGACGAGATAAACGAAGAGCGGAATTACGAAAACGAGGCGCCAAAGAGATTCTTTGATCCAACACGTTTCGTCGGAGTTATATCCTATCTTGTTCATTGCCAGTAGAAGGATGGATGTTACTAGACAGAGTGTCCAGACGAAGAGATGGTATTTTTTTGTGTTTTTCGATGTGTCTAGGAAGGGGTCGTATACTTCTAGGAAGAGGTTAAGTGAGATTATTCCGTTCCATGATATTGATCCCAGCCCAAACTGAATTATATAACAAAAAATAAAAAAAAAAAAACAAAAAAATGAAAATGAAGTAAATCAAAATGTAAAAATGAAAAAATAATGAAAAAATAAAAATCAAATAATCAAATAAAAATAAAAAAGTTTTATTTAAAAAAATTAGTTTTATTTAACAAATAAAAAATGAAATAAAAAATGGTAATTTTGTTGTTTACAAATTGACCAACCAGCCCTAATTTAAAAGTAAAAAAAAAAAAAGAAAAAAAAAAGGTTTGTAATCACTTTACCGAATGTGGTACATAAAACTCCCTTTTAGTACTCAGAAATTTAGTTTTTTTTTGTTTCAAATAAGAAATAAAAAAATTGAAAATCAGACATGTTGTTGTTGGATCCCCACAGAGATCAAAATGTAATTGATGATGAATTTGAATGAAAAACAAAGATCACAGAGTGATAAAAAGAAAACCAATGATCTTTTGGTAAGATGAAAATATTTTTTTTTTGTTAAAATTTTTGAATGAAATTATATTGTCGAAACATTAAGATTCTAATTAACATCTCAAATGATCCTTCATCTATCCAATATTTTTTCATTATATATATATATATATTTAAAATCAATTTAAAAATAGGAGATATTAAGTTTTTGAATAGGGATTGTATTGTTTTGATCATTCTCGAGAAAAATTTGTATTTTTGATTTCTAATTGTTATTTTACAGGGGATGTTTCCTCAGATTCTTGAACAATAAAAAACTGCCTATTATAAATCCGCTTCCCAGAAGCGTAAAGATTGATAATATCAATTGCATCTCATGGATTTCTTTGATGAAAAGAAATTTGAACCATTAATACATTTGATAATCCAAATATAATTTAAATCCAACATTAAATGATGATAAACAAAGAAGTATAATGTATGATAAAGTAATGTAAGTATAATTTTTTTACTGGGAGTATTATCTGTTGACATTTTTTTTTTTTTTGAAATAAAAAATTAGCTTCATTTTCTCACCATTCATATTTGTTCAATCTGATTTATATGAATAATAGAAAGACTGTAAAGGCAAGGAGAAATAGATCTCCTCATAATCATGGTTATGGCAATAAAGAAAGTTCTGGGCCAAGAAAAAGCATTGAGATAAACAACAATAAGCCATCATATCATCTTCCATCCAATGAGTTATTCTTATCCCCTGTCATAAATAACAATCATAATTATATGAACAATAGAAATCACGATAACAATCATGGCATCAACCATAACCCTATCATGAAGAATAATAGTGATATTTTCATTGTTGAAAACAAAAATATTTTGCCGCATTTTTATGATCATACGAATAATAACCATCACAACAATAATAATAATAAATTGATAAATGCAAATAATATCAATAACAATAACAATTACATACAACCTATTCCAATCAGCCACCCTCATAATAATCATCCAATCAATATCAATCTTTCAAGCAGCAATAACAATAAAAATAAAAATATCATATCCCCAGTAAAATATATAAAAGAACCCATCGAAATATTGAATCATGGAAATCATACAATAAATCATTCTCCCAGCAATAACAACAACAAAAATATTTTCACAAACAACAATCTTCCCATCAACAAAAATTTTTATGATAGAATCCAAAATAACAACAATAACATCCCCAACAACAATAATAATAATAATAATAATAATAATACGAACAATAGCAACATAAACCCCAATAAAATGTACAATAACAATCATACAATAAATCATTCCAATCACAATATCAATAACACCAATAATAATAACACAACCAACACCAACACCAACAATACTAACACCAATATCTCAGGCTTGAGGTTCAACAACTTTATTGAGCTCTCCGAATCTCCTGAGGTGATTGTCCAGAAGAAGAAATCCTATCATCTAGGAGGAGGAGATCAAAAGAAGAATGTGATAGATTTGAGGTAAAAAATATTCTTCATTCAAAAGAAAAATATACAATAAAAGCAAAAAAAAAAAAATCCACCAAAAATATAATTATCATATCAAATATAACCGATATATCAAAATATCTAACTATAATTTTTTTATGGTATTTTTTTTGAAGATTTTTTTCATTTTTGATTTTATTTTCAAAAATTATTTTTCAAACAAAACATTTTTTTTTTTAATAATGTTCAAAGTATCTCTCCAGAAAGATACAACAAAAAAGTCAAAATTCTCCATGAAGAAAACAAACATCTCAAGGAAAAAATCTCTCTCTACGAGGCTAACCCAGAGACCCTGGACAAGGCAGAACTTCCTCAGATCGAATCTGCCATCACCAACATCCTAAAGGTGTTACCACTTTTGATTTCCAAGAAAGAAAAAATGATTGAGAAAAAAAATCTTGAGGAGAAAAAAAAATCTGAAATTTCAAAGAGATTTTGCATTATTTGTTTCGAAAAAGAAATTGAACAAGTTTTTTTGCCTTGTGCTCATATGTGCTGTTGTTTGGGTTGTTCTGATAAAGTTGAGAAGTGTCCCATTTGTCAGAAGGAAGTCGTCCAGAAAATCAAGGTTTTCCAGGAGTATACTACAGACAACTAGAATAGAATGAGCTTTGCTTAAAAGTTTTGATCACAAATTTTTATTTTTATTTAGATATTATAAAAAATTTTGGAAGAAAACAATCAAAAAGATTAATTGTTTGTTCAAACAGATTTTTTATTTCTCAAAAAAGTTGGAGCAAGGATTGATATATTAGATTTTTTTTTTGCTTTTTGCTTCAGGAATATATTTAAAAAAAAAATAAAAAAATTTGAATCTTTGCTTTGGTTTCATTGGAATGGCTAAATCTGGTCTTTGGAAATTAAAAATGAAATTATTTTTTTGTTGTTATGGAAAGAAAAAAAAAATTTCTGTATTCAAGAAAAAGAAGTGATGAATAAAAGCAACACTGTTTAATATGGATAAAATCCAAAAATATATAAATTAAAAATATTCTGATTTTATTTGAACGTTTATTCTAAATACATTAAAAACAAAAATTTGATTGGAAAAAAGATATATCTTTTCACATTTAAACACTCAAAGCAACCAACTTGATGGACAAAGTTTTCTCATGGTTGGTCTGGTTGGAGGCAGAGACTTTCTCGATCTTCTGGGAGCTCTCGCCAGTGAAGACAGTGTTGCCAGAGATGAGATCCTTGGAATCGATATCTTCGATCTCCTCCTTCAACAAAGAGGAGAGATTGAGTTTTTGGGAGGATTTGAACTTTGAGGAAGTTAGGAGGGAATTGTTGGAGAGGATTTCGAAGGATTCATCGGAGGAAGATCCTGATTCATCTTGATTGGATCTATCATCCAGATCATTGGTTTCGAGGATATCTTCCTTGCATTCATTGTAGCTATTGTATATTCCTCCTAGTGATTGGTACTGATGATAGATATTAGATCTAGGTACTGAAGAATTGATCACATTGGATGGCATGTTGGGTTGACTGTAAATTGGTTGTGGATAGATGGGCTGATTATTTGATCTTGTAAAAAAAAAATAAAAAAAATTAATTAATAAAAAAAAAATAAAAAAAATAATTGAAAAAAAAATTGAAAAATAAAATTAAAATTGAAAATAAATTTACTGTAACATTTTTTTCCTGTTCATTTTCTTGAGACTTCTTTTGCTAATTTTAGGAGGTGGGGGAACGTATTGGTAATAAGAAAAAGTGGCTTCGATAAGACCATCAACACTAGTTTTATCAAAAGATGGACCTTCCACCGACTTTTTGTTGTTTTCTTTGTTCAAAGCTGAAACTAGAAATTAAAATAAAAGTATTAGTCATAAAAATTATTTTAAAAAATAAATTGTTAAATAAAAAAAAATAAATTGAAAAAAATTTTTTTTTTTTAGTTCTATTCCATATTTTTTTTTACCAAAAGTGAATTTTTTTGATTCGTTTACAGGACGTTCCAATTTGTAAAGTTTGTTGGGCTGAATCAAAAACTTCCCGATGGAAACATTATCGATTTTGACGTTACAGTAACACTGGATGATGGAAAAAAGGCCGATCTGGTAAACTTGGCGATCAGGCATGAGAGAACAGACGGATCCTTGTGAGAAAATCTTTTTGCCCTTGAAGATGATCAGTTGAAATCCCCCTTCGGAGATAACAGTTTTGTGTGGATAGAAAAGGCGGTAGAAGAATCTGATTGTGGCGAGAATCAATTTGAGAATTTGCTTTATTTTGTTCAAAAGGAAGCCTAGAGAGTAATTGTAGATGGTTCGGACGAGGGAGGCGGTTTTTTTAAGGGAGGTGAGGATTGGTTGGAATTTAGAGTGGAGGGTGTGGCAGAGAAAGTTGAGGAACATTTCTTGTGTTTGGAGAGAGCGGAGGAGGTTGTTTTTGAAGAGGGATGTCTTTCGGATTATTACGTTGATGACTTTGTTTGAAAGAATTGAAATGAATGAGCTGATCTTTGAGGATAGGTAGGAAGAGAAGAGGTCATTTCGGGTTTGGATTTGTTGCAGATTGCGATAAAAGTTGTTAAGAAACTTGGTTTTTTTGTTGGTGAAAAAAGTTTTGAGAGGGGAAAGTTTGGTGTTCACATAATTCTTGATAGTTTCAACTTTGTTTTTGGCGTAGAGTTCAAGAACAAAAAGTCTGTTGATGAAATAGCTGACTCTACTTTCAACTTGTTGGAGTTTTGAGCAAATTTTGTTATTTAAAAGAATCTTCTTGTTGCAAATGTAATCGAGAAGAGGAGATATTTTGTTATAAAAAGCGTTTTTAAGATAGATGTACTTGTCAGTTATAAAGTTCTGCATGAATTGGATCTCCTTCTTTGAAAAATCCATATTGCACTCGATTTGTTGTAAGACGAGAAAGAAGTAGTTGAAATAAAAGTTCCTCTTGTCGTAGAGTTGGTGAAACTTTGCAAGCAAAAAAACTTTGGCACGGTTGAAGCGAGCGTTGAAAAAAGTTGCGAACAAATGTAGAAAGAGGTCTTTTCTTATTTCCATTTGTCTTAAATGTGTAATGTACAAATTCATGAGATGAGTGATTTTGCGTTTAATATCAAGGGTTTTTAAAAAGAGAAAAAGAGTGGATTCAATTAATTGTAATTTGAGGTAGAATTGGTTCAAGCTGCGAGTATTGAATTTTCTGACGATGGATAATTTTCTTGTCAAAAAGGTGTTGATATTTGAAGAAAGAGTTTTTATTTTGAAGGAGTAAACGTGAAAGAACAAGTCTGTTCTTGCTTCAAAGTTTTGCATGCTAAGCAAGAAATTGTTGAGGATGAGAGTATTGCATTTTTGGAAGGATTTGTACTTTCTTGAAATAAAAGAACGGAAAATATTGTACATTCTCTTGAAAGGTCCAAGTAAGAAGTTATAAACACTCTTTGTGGTATTCCCAAAGGTAAAAATGAATAATGAAAAGAATTGGTGCGTTTTAGTGAGAGAGTGTACAAATTTGTTGTTAAGTTTGGCATTTTCCGCAGAAATTCGATTTAAGAAATAAGATTTTATTATGAAGTACTTACAGGAAAGTTTTCTCAAGAAATAGGAGAAAAGACTAACCACAAAATGTTGGTTTTGGAGGAAAAGATAGTAATGATTGGTGGCTTTAGTTTTGTTTCTTCCAATGAAGTTCTTTGAAGATATGAAAGAGTTTTTGATTGGAATAAGAAAAAATCTTTCGATAGGGAAAAGAAAATTCCTTTTGAGTGTCCTAGAAAAAGTGTTGAAAAGAGAGATGACAAAAAAAGAAAAGAGTGAAATTCTGTAATGTTGTTTTTGGAGAAAGTAGAAACATTTGTTTGAAGTTTTAATTCTGTTTCTTTCAATGAAGTTCTTAAAAGAAAGGAAAGAGCTTTTGACAGGGAAAAGAAAGTACCTTTTGAATAGATCTTTGACAGTGTTGAAAAGAGATTTGACAAAAAAAGAAAAGAGTGAAATTCTGTAATGTTGTTTTTGGAGGAAATAGATGAAGTTACTAAGTATTCTTGTTTTCTTATTGGAAATGAATGAAGAGTTTTCTTCTAGTTTTTTGGAGAAGAAATTAAGGAGAGAAATAAACTTGTATACCAAAAAGTCGAAATTTTGCTCTATCATCTGAAGTTTATGTGTTATTTTGTTGTGAATAACATTTCTTTTATTATAAATAAAGGTATAATAAGGTTCAAGTACATTGTAAACTTTATTGAGCAAAACTTTTGAGAAGTGGATGAAGAGAGTAAGCTCAAAATCCACACAACGCAAAAAAGAGATGAAAGCATTTATATATAAGGTCCTTTTGGAAGAAACAGAAAGATATTTTCGAGAGATGAATGAGATGAAAGGAGAGAATAATTTTTTTGAAATTATTTTGGATCTCTCAAAGAAATAGCATAAGGATGAATGACACTTTTGAAGAAACATGATCAAATTATTTTTAATTCTTAGTTCGTTGTTGGAGAGGTACGTTCTAACTTTTTGGATTTGATTATAGAATTTGTTCATTAAAATGGTTTTCAAGAGATTCAAATACTGCCTGATTCTACTCTTTATCTCCAACACAATAAAATTGTTCAGCAACAAAGCAATCAATTGAGAAAAATATGCATTAATTTTTGCTTTCAACGTTTCTTTTCCGAATATATAATTATGATTTAATTAAAATTTTAAGATTTTAGATTTACCCTCTTTAATTTCATAAATTTCATCTTCTTTTTTCTCTTCTTTTTTTTCTTCTATTTTTATTTCTTCTTTCTTTGGATCTTCAAGAGTTATCGTTTTCTCCTCTTTTTTTTCTTCTATCTTCTCTTCAATTTTTATCTCTTCTTTTTTGACTTCTTCTTTTGGGATAACTTTCAATAAAGAACCCTTGACAATTAAAAATATAACAGCCTATTTTTAAAAATTAATATATTTTAAAAGATATATGAATTTTTTTTTTTTTACATCATTTTGGATATTTAATTGAGAAAATGTCGATGAATCAAGGAGTATTTTCGAATTATACATTAAAGTCATTGATGAAAGTTGATATCCAGTTTTATCTTGGATTTTATGCTTGAAATCCTTTATGTTATCCTCGGGATCCACATTGTATTGGGTAACCAATCCCTGAATGGTCTTGGTGAAAATAATCATATCTCTATTTTTTTAATTTTTTTTATTTTTATTTTTATTTATTTTATCAAATTTTTTGCTGAATTAAATTTTTTCATTCTTAAATTCATACAAAAAAAGTTATGTCAATGTCACCTATATTTTCATGAATTCACTCAAGAATTAAAGTTTTCTTCAGTATATTGAAATATCAAAGGGGAATGGAGTTTATATTTTCAGGAATTAAATAAGAAAAATAATTTTAATTTTAATTTTTATTACAGATGTATACTCTCCTATTTCTTTCTTCTCTTGTTATCATTGTTATTGCTTCGCTTATCTACACCAGCCATTTTATGTTTATAATTATTCAACAAGTGACGATCAGCAAACCAAAGATTGTCCTTGGTGGAGGTATCTTGATCCATCAAGTGAGTATACTTGGTTCTGCCCTTAAGACCGAAATTCTTGACCTGCAAAACAGAAGGCAATACAGATTTGTTGATCCAACTATCCTCACCAGTGGCAGCATCAAACTCCCTCTTCTTATCCTTGATGCCAGTCTCCTCCTGATAAAAAGCACCTTTGTGATAATATTTCTGAAGAAATTTGAGCTTCTGCTTCTCAGTTTTCTGTAGCTTTTCTTCATCCTCCCTCATGATCTCCTTGTCACTCATATTTCTTCTTCTCTCCAACTCCTCTTCTTCCTCATGCTTGATATCACGCTCCTCCTTCTCAGTTTTGATTCTCATCAGCTCCCTGATCTTCCATTTCTCAAACTCCTCCTCCCTATCGATGTTGCGATCGAGCTCCTCTTCAGATATCTCCCCATCTTGATCCTCGAGAGTCTGTAATTGTTCCTCGTCTTTCTTCAGTGTATCTTCGAGTTTAGCTTTCGATTCCCTCACTTTCCTCTCCTCTTCTTCTTTTCTCTTCTGCTCTTCCTCCCTTTCTTCCCTCTCCAACGTCTCCTTATCTTTTATTGTCTTTCTGTTATCTCTGGTGACAAAGGTGGGAACTATCATCGGCCTCTGATACTCTTCACTATCGTCTGAATCGTCAGAATCGTCCGAATCCTCTGATCCATCTGACTCTTCATCTGAATTTTTTTTATGCAATGATATCTTGCTGAAATTTTCCATATGATTTGTTTGTACATTATTATTATTTGCACTATTTGATTGTATTTTATTTTCATTGCTGTTATTCGATCCTGAATTATTGCTATTATTTAATTTTTGTTGTCTCATTAATTCTCTTCTTCTTGTGATTTCGTCATCATCTGATTCATCTGACTTTTCATTCTCAGAATCAGAATCTAATAAAGATTCCAAATTTTTTTGTTGAGGCATTTTTTTTTGTGTGGAGGTTATTACTTCTGCCACCACTTTTTTGGGTTCATTTATTACCTCTGAAACATTTTTGTTTTTATTTTCGTTTGATGAAGTTGATTTTGTTTTTGTCTGATCATTTTTATCTTCATATTCATCTTTTGATCTTATTTCTGGATTTTTACCACGTCTATAAATTATTTTGTTCTCTCCTTTCTTCATATTTTAAACAAAATTCCTTATAAAAAGATCTTCAATTTTTTTTTATATTTATTTATTTTTCCTGAAATAAAAAGAAATGGAAATATTACCAACTTGTGACCAAATTAACGAATTAAAATAGAATGTATTTAGATTTTTCAAATATTTACTTGGTATTTTAATATATTACAAAAAATTGAAAATTATAAAAATGTCATTTATTTGAAAATAATAATTAAAAAACTTGAATTTGTTGAGAAAGAGAATAATATATAGATGTAAGAAATTTTTTATTGGGATTAAATATTAAATAAACCTCAATTCTTCTAAATATATAAAATATAAAAATATATATACTAAGAAATTGATTTTGCATTGGAGTAAAACAAAAAGTACCAAGATTTAACAAAAAGAATAGGAATATATTGAAAATTAAGAATATAATATATTACTCTTTACAAAAGGAATATCCCAATATTAATTTTCTAACGTATATTTATCTTTAAAAGAATATCACAAATGAAAAAGAAAAGCCCAAAGAAAGATAACAATACACGAAGTCCCTATCGTTGTTTCAAATGTGGGCAGCCTAAAAAAGGACATATATGCACATCAGATTACCCACTATCACCCAATCACGAGATGGGAGAAATAAGCCCATCACAAAAAAAAAGAAAAAAAGAAAATAATACAAACAATAATAATAATAACACCAATAACAAAAATAAAAAATCCAAAAAGATATCTGATGAACAAGAGAATTCATCAACAGAAGAAGTTGAAGATTATAGTGATAAAAATAAAATTCAGAATTTGCCCAGCATGGACACCAATGTTCCTATAGATCCATTGGATAATCATACATTTCAAATCACTCCATCTTTATTCGATGAACATACCAGCATATATGGATTTGATAAAAATTCCTCCATATCTAGCTCATATTTAGCAACTGCATCATTAGATGGTGAAAATGATTTTGATTCATCATGGTTTGATTTGGCTATCAATGGCATCTCTATGTTAAAAACTTTTTTTAATATAAATCCTCCTCGCGAAATATCTCAGTGGGCAGATGAAAATCAAATTAATAATAATTTATGTAATATCCATCAATCCTTGGAAGAATACAAAAAGAAATTTGTTGATTTCAAAAAGAATATAAAAAAGCCAATAATCAAAAAAGATATCAAATTATCTCCAAATAATAATAACAAAAAGGGAAACAAATAAATGATCCCACTTTCTCCCTTTCCTCTCACTTTATTTAATTCAACCATCAAGTTTTGGAATGTCTTTGATGTCAAATAAATAAAAATTTTTTTTATTTCTTAGTAAAATTTCTCAATTCCTTTATATAATTTTTCAGTGTATTTTTGAGGATATAACTTTTGAATATGATATATAAAAAAAATGTGGATAATGACAAAAATAGATATGCAGAATAAGGGTGAGATATTCTAACAAATTTGTCCAATTCAATTTTTTTCGAATTTTTTAATATCAGTTGAACCCGAGAAATATTATTTGAGGAATGGAGAAACAATATCTTTTGGAAGAGGTAATATATAAATGATAATTTGCTTATATCTCCATGTAAATATATACAAAAAAGATGGAGAATTCAAAATAAACCATAAATCAGTGAGCAGAATACATGCAGAATTGACAGTAGGAAAGCTTGTGAAGGAGGATGAATCATCCAGCCTCACATTCAAAGATTCCTCAAGATTTGGAACAGAAATAAATGGAAAGAGAATACAAAATCAAACGATGGAATTGAAGAATGGAATGAAAATACAATATGGGGTGGATCCATTCCATTATAAATTCGAATTCCAACAATTAAGTTTTTGTACCTCCTCGATAACAGAAAAGAAATTGACCGAAGAAATAAAATCATTGGTGGGGAACTATGGCAAATTCAACAACAAGATAAACCACTGCACACATCTGATAATGAAGGAGCTGAGCATCACACATAAATCATTGCTTGCGATGATACTGGGGATAAAGATAGTCTCAATAGATTGGCTGCTGGAATTAGAAAAGAGAGGAAAATACTTTGAATTGCCATCCTACGAAGAATATCTACCCAAGATATGCGATGAGCTGAAAGGATACGATCTGAGCTACAAGAAGGCGAGAGAAACGATCTTCCAGAACATCAAATTCGTCATATTTGATCCCAAGCAGCTTCAAAACATAGGTGCGATCATAGTGGCGGGAAAAGGATCTTTCGAGACATCCTTTGACGAAGAGAAAGAGTTTTACAACGAGAAAAAGTTTTTGGAGAACAACTATTGCTTCCTTTCTACTCAGACCAAGAACGAGATCATTTCCAAAAAGCTGAAGACTTTGGAGGAGAACAACTTTGTTCTTTCAACGGAGGAGGACATAGGGAAGACGATCCTTCACTGTGACACCAGTTATTTGAAAATTGGGAAGAAAAAGGATGCGAAGGGCAATCAAAAAGTTGTTGAGAAGCCAAAGGATAAGACTTCCGAGAAGATAAATGAGAAACCTTCTGTTGCAACAAATAACAAGAAAATTGTTGATAATAAGAGTGCCAAACTCACTCCTACAAAGGAAAGCGTTGATAAGTTTATTACCAAGAAGACTGGGAACACTCCCAGCAAGAAGTTTGATGACATTGTTGATGATGATGAAGATGATGTGTTCTCCAAGAAGGAGACTAGTAAATCCAATAACAAGAGGAAGATTGATACTCTTGAAGATGAAAAGGAAAAAGAAAAGGAAGTCAAAAGAGCAAAAGAGAAAGAGAAAGAGAAAGAGAAAGAGACTCCCTTAAAATCTAAAAAAGATCCAATTGTTGATCATTCGAAAACTCCTTCTTCAAAAACCTCTACCATCCCTCCCAAAAAAGATACTTCTCCATCCAAAACCACCATGTCTTCGAAGGTTTCTAGTCTCACCCCTAAAAAAACTGCTGTTTCGAAGAAGAGAAACGATGAGATGGAAGATGAAGAAATAGTGATTGAAGAAAAGGTTGATAAACCTCGCAAAAAACTCCAAGAGAAACCTATCTCTACTCCCATCAGCAACAAATCTTCTGTCAAAGATATTTTGTCACAGAGGAAATCTCTCGATACATCCCCTGAATCAAAGGAGAATATAATCAATAACATCGTGGAAATTAAAAGGAGAAATAATAATGATGGGACACTCACCAACTTTAAAAAATTCAAGAAAAATCAAATCGCTCACAAAAAGAGGGAGGTCATCTCCATCAACGCCATGTTCAAGAATGATGATTCTCAGAACACAATAAGCGAGGAGAAGAAGAAATGGCTCGATCAATCCAAAATTGATCTGGAAAATGAGGAGAAGATGAAGAAAAATGAAGAGATATTGATCAAAGGTGATTTCAACAACAAAAAGAAGAGAACGACAACAAAGAAATAATTTAAATAAAAAAACTTGTTTGATAAAATTTTTTATGTGCCAGTGATATTTATTTTTTGATGATTGTTGAAAAACTTTATATTTTTTAAATAATTTATTTATATCTTTTATTTTTTTTGTTGCAATATTACAAAAAAAATCTACTATATTCTTCTTTTATTTTTCTTTGTTCACATGAGAAGATTGTTGATTGGGATGAAGACAAGTTTGACACAGAAACCAACGAGACCCATAACTAGCAATCCAATGAGGGTAGCATATCCAATTGTTTTAAATTCTATTTTTGTTTATATATGATTAAATATAATTGAATGAGTAATGAATTTTAAATTCCTTTGATGGGGTCTAATGTTTTTTAATATTTGCTCAAAATATTATTATTTTTTTTTTTACCTTTTTGATTTGGCTTGGTACATTTTTGGATGAGTCTGTATGATTGTTTTGCGAAATCTATATTGGGTTATGAGTGAAAAAAATTTAATTATTAAATTAAAAATCTGATGGAATTTGTGCATTTGAAGAAAATTTAAAAATTATGATTTTATACCTTGGGTTGGTTTAATAATGTAGTCTTCTGCTTTTTCCATTTTTTTTATATTGCAAATGAATAAATATATATTTAAATATTTTTTTATTTTTTTTTTTATTTAAATTTATCACTGATACGTAAAATCAATTTTTTGATAGCGTGTTTACAAAATAAAAAATATTTAAAGAATGAATCACCATAATATAAGTTCTTCTGTTTACCATCATAGTTAAAAGATGATATCAAAATTTAATGTTAAATTTCTTATTTCAAAGATATTTTACATGAAATTATAAAAGACAAAATCAAGAAAAATTAATTTCATTCCACATGGGATTTACTTAAAATTAGAATAATGCAAAGAGTTGCTCTTATATAACATAAAAAAAAAAAAATGAAATTGATAATTATTTTTTTATTGGCTTTCCTGGCTGTATTTTCAAATGGACAATTGGATTTCAATCAAGCTTATACCAATCTCTATCTTAGTTACTCATCCTATGTAAAACCCACCAAAAATTTTTCGATTCACAAAACAAAAGGGATCAATAATTCCATTTATTGATCATTTTTAAAATATAAAAGAAATTTTTTTCATAAAGCAAATGCTATAAAAAATATTAAATTTGTTGTGATTTCAATGATTATTCTCGAGATAAACATTTTGAAGTTTCATGCAAATTAACCAAGAAGATTCATGGAAATTTATAAAATTATCACAGCGATATTATTGACTTTATGAGTATTATAAAACAGAATTTTTAAACAAATTTTTTAAAAGTGTGGAAATAACATCAACGAAAATTTTAATTGTTACTGGTGTAAGAATGTGAAAGAATTTACTTGGGTTTCCAATTTTGGATACACTAATGGGTAAAAAAATTTTTTTATTTGTCATTTTAATCTGTTATTTATTTTTTATTTTTTATTTTTTATTTTTTATTTCTTATTTTTTATTTTTTATTTTTTATTTTTATTTTTATTTTTTGAAAGATCTAATTTCGGGTATGTGGGTTACTCAAAACAAAATAATTCGATATACGTTGTGTACAGAGGCACCGATGACATTGTTGGTTGGATTCAAGATGTCAAATATGAAGTATCTTGTTTTTTTTTTTTTATTTAAATTACTTTTATTCTATTTTTTTTTTTTACCATCATTTTTTTTTTAAAATTATTTTTATTTTAATTTCATTTTATTTTTCAAAAATTAATATTTCTTGTCTTATCTTGTTTTTCTTGACAAAATTTTATTTTTTAATTTATTTTTATATGCGTTTTATTTGATTATTTGATTATTTTTTGAATTTTTTATTTTTCTAATAAAAAATAACATCTCATTTTTTTTTGTTTTAACACATTTTTTATTTTTTTTTTGATTTTTTTGATTTTTATTTTTTTGAAATGATATTTCTCATTTTATTTTTTTGTTTTCATTAGGCAGTGTCTTACAGAAACTTCCCAGGAGTGAAGGTGCACTTGGGGTTCTACGAATCATACAATCAAACAGCATCAACAGTGAGAACTTTGCTCCAAAAAGCTGCTTCTTTGTGTCCTTCATGCGATACCTTACAAGTTACTGGACACAGCGTAAAAAATGAAATAAATTGAATTAAATTAAGTATACTTCTTGATAATTTGAAAATTTTTAAAAAAATGGAAAATTAAATAAAAATTCTATGATTCTCTCCATATTTATTTAAATTTTTTTTTTCAAAAAATAATAAGTTGGGTGCTGCTCTTTCTCTATTTGGGTTACTTTTTTTCATTTTTTATCTTTTTATATTTTTTTTTTCATTTATTATTTTTTTAGATTTTTTTTATTTTATATTTTATTAATTTTTTTTTTATTAATTTTTTTTAAAATTTTTTCATTTTTTTAAAGTGCTTTGGATTTTTCTATCACTCCTTTGGGTGGACATATTAATAGAGTGAATCTCATAAACTTTGGAGAGCCCAGAGTTGGAAATTCGGGTAAAAAATAAATCAAAATAAAAATTAATAAAATAATAAAAAATAAATCAAAAACAGCTTTTGTGACAATGGCAGAGAAATATTTGAGTGGAGTATGGAGAATGACTTGGAATAGGTATTTTTTTTTGGTTCATTATTTTTTTTTTTATTATTTATTTTCGGTTTTAAGAGATCCTGGTAAAAAAATTTTATCTTTTTATCTTTTTTTTCATCTTTTTTAATTTAAAGTTCCTCATCTTCCTCCTTTGGATTTGGTAAACATAATTTATTATTTTTAAATTTAAAGGATGTATTTTAAGTTAAAATTTGTATTGAATAAAGGTTTGGGAATATGAGCACATGCCAAGAGAAATCTGGAATCATGGAAACGCCTATCATTGTAAAAAAAAAAATTTCTTTTTTGTTTTTCTAAAGTTTTTTTGACCTAAACAAAGATTGCAGTGCATCAAGTAAAAATTTTCATTCATTTCCTTTAAAACTCACTTCTTTAATATCATTTAAAATCTAGATGGAGAAGATCCAACATGTTGCGACAGTATCACGATTGTAATTTTTTATCTCTTCAAAAGTTTATCTTATTTTTTTTTCAAAAAAAAAAAAAAAGTATGATGTTTTGGACCATGGACTCTACATGAGTGTAGACATTCTTGATGGAATAACTTCTGGTTGTCTCATTAAAATATAAAAACATGTTTTTTGGAGAAAGCTTAAATAAATTTTTTTGATTGAATTTTGATTGATATTTTGAACATTTTTTTTTTTGAGAAGGAATAAATAAAGGTTTTTATTTTTAATTCTTGTGGTCTTCAAACTCTGCATGAATGGCCAAGAAAAACTCAAAAATTTGGTTCCACTTGTCGTAGATAGGATCGTAGATTTGAGTGGAAGATAAGTTGGGCTTGGAAATTGAATGGGGTTCTTCTTTCTCAAGCATGCTCTTGATGGTTTTGTAATCATTATAGTAATATCTTGATAGAAATTAAAATTAAAAAAATAAGTAAAAAATAATAGAAATAAAAATAGAAAAAATAATTAAAATAAAAATATAAATTTTTTTTTACTGATCGTTGTGTTTTTCAAGTAATAATTCCCATTCTTTTTTGATTTGTATTAGTAAAGGATTCTCTTTTTCCATGATGGAGTACAAACAATTTACTATTTTGACACCCATATCTAGGGTTTGATAAATCATGGAACAATTTTTTGCCTTTTAAATAAAAATAAAAAATTAATAAAAATTAAAAATTATAAAATTATAAAATTAAAAATTAAAAATTAAAAATTAAAAATTAAAAATTAAATTAATTTACTCTCTTTGTGAAAAATTCACAACAATAAATGGCCACAGAGAGGATTTCCTTCTTTTTTTTGGCGAAAAGCTCGTTGTTGGGACAGTCTGCAGTCGCTGCAGCGGAGAAATAAACCAAACATTTCACGTCGTCGCCTTCAACCAAGTAGTTCAATCCTAACAAATTTCATTTAATTTTTTTATTTTTTATTTTGTTTTTTTATTTTTTACTTATTATTTTAAAGTTTTATTTTTTAGATTTTTGATTTTTTTTATTTTTTATTTTATTTTTACCTTCAACGAAAATGCGAGAAATCTTGAGATAAAGGGAATATTCTTTTTGTAAGTCTTCAAGGGAAGAAGAATCTTTAAAGTCGAGTTGGAGGATGAAATCCACTTTGAATTTTTTGGAGAAGGTGTGAATCATCTCCAGTAAGTTTTTGTTTACCAGGTCGTCTTTCAATTCTCTTTGAAAAACTTTCTAAAAAAATTAAAAATTAAAAACAAATTACAAATTTAAATTTAAAAATTAATTTTATTTTTTCAAAAAATAATAATACAAAATTTATTTTTAAAAATAATTTTAAAAAATATTTATAAAAAAAAAGTTAAAATTTTTGTAATAAAAATAAAAAAAAAAACGAATATTTTGAATTAAGAAATAATAAAAACAAAAAAAATATTAAAAAGTTGATTTCGGAGTTCAAGTTTTTACTTTGTACGTTTCATTTGCAAGTTGGTGTTGCCAGAAAGAGGTGCGGTTGTAGATTTTGGAAGCGTAGATGTAGTTGGAGAAGCTGATCAACAAGGGGTCTTGATGCAATGTCTTTTCCATCGTCTTTTCTATGCTATCCGAAACCTTAATATAATCTATAAAATAAAATTAATTAATTTAATCAAATAAAAAAATTAAAAAATAATTTTAACAAAACAAAAAAAAAAATCAGATCTGAAAAACACTAAACAAAAGTTCAAAAAAAAATTAAACAAAAATAAAATCAATAAAAATAATAAATAAGAATAAAAAATTGAAAAATGATAATAAATTTAATTAACAAGAATTGTCACGAAAAAAAATCAAAAAGAAAGTAATTTGAGAAAATCAAAAAAAAAAAAAAATAAAAAAAGAAAAATGAATAATAAAAAAAAAAATATTAATGAATAATAACAAAAAAAATGAATAAAATACAAATAAAAATGAAAAATAATTTTTAAAAATTATCATGATTTTACCTTCAACAAATTGCTTGACTCTCTTTTGTTGGGGATCCATGTTTTTTTCTTCTTCGTTGAGCTTCCAAGACTCGATTTGGTGTTGGAAGACAACGTTCTCCTTTTTGATGAGCTCCTCCAAGCTGGTGACCTTCTCTGTGTCGAGTTCGCTTTTGGGAATCTTTTTGGAGTTGATGTACACGAGGGAATAAGCCGAGGTAGCTCCTAATAACCAGTTTTTTAAAAAAAAAATGTTAAAATGGGTTTTTTTTATAAAAAATAATTGAAAAAAATAAAATATAAAAAATAATTGAAAAAAAATTAAAATATTGAAAATTAAAATTCAAAAAATAATTGAAACTTTTTATTTGAATCAAAAAAATTAAAAAATAAAAATAAAATATAAAAAATAATTGAAAAAATATTAAAATATTGAAATAAATTTAAAAAATATTTTTAAAATTATCATTCTTTTTAAAATTTTTAAAATAGAAAATGATAAAATATTGAAATACATTAAAAAAAAAAGTTAATCTATCCTTGAAAATGCTAATTAAATTAATTATTTCAAGAAAAAAAAAAAGGAGGATTATTTAAAAAAAATAAAATGAAAATATTTTATGGAAAAAACATAATTAAAAAAAAAAAAAAAACCATCTCCTTGAGCTAACTTAAGAACCTCTTCTTGATCAACAACCTTGACGCTTTCGTCATTATACTCACGCCAAAAACTAAAGTCTTCGTCATAAATGTAAGCCCAATAATGACCAACAATGGCAGTGCCTTGGTGAATCAAAATGCTGTGAAGTTGATAATCTTTCGGAAAATCGGAAAATAAAAGGTCCGATTCTTCCTCCAATCTTGAAATTTCGTCGGACAATTCTTTCTCTTGTTTTTCTATCTCCTCTATTTTCTTCTCGAGTGCTTGCGCTTGTTCGTCGTTGGGGTTATTTGATTTGAGAAATTGAACTGTCACTTTTAATGCTGTTACTAATTTTATTCCGCTCTCCTATTAAAAAATTATTTTATTGCAGAAAATAAAATATAATATCATTTGAATAAAATAAAATAATTTTTGAAAAATGATAAAAATGAATAAAAATAAAAATAATTTAAATAACTTGTTGAAAAATAATTTGTTATGGAATTATTTTTGTTCATTATTTTATTTATTTTATTTATTTTATTTATTTTATTTATTTTATTTATTTTATTTATTTTATTTATTTTATTTATNTTATTTTTTATTTTTTATTTTTTATTTTTTATTTTTTATTTTTTATTTTTTATTTTTTATTTTTAATTTTTAATTTTCGATTTGGATTTTCAGATTTTTTATTTTTGATTTTTAATTTTCAAAAAAAGGATCTTTCTCTGAAGTGCCAGTGGTTGGCACCAACATTTTTCTGGAGCTAAGTGCCCTAGAAACACTAGCAAAGGAAAACCTCAACATCCGCCAATGCCTAAAAGACCTCAACAACCTCTCCTCGCTGATCTACTTTGACGAAGGCGTACTAAAAGACATCTGCATCTCAGACCCAACCTGGCAAATGAACATCATCAACGCTTTTATGAATTATGGAAGAAAAAAGATTGAATGTTTCATCGAAAAGCTCGAAAATGATTATAACCCCAACAAACTCCAAAAATTCCATTCCTTCCTCTTTCTCAAGAACATCAAGGGCGGCGCCAACTCTGCTGTTTCCGTCGACCACATTTGGAAGACTCCCGAGGAGAAGAGGTTGTCTAATGTCGAAAAAATCAGCCTCTCCAACTTGTATTATTTCTTAGATAAGATTAGGGAAGATCTAGTAGAGAATAGGTCTCAATTTATTTTTTTTTTCATTTATTTTTTGTTATTTCTAATTATTTTTTAGTTTTTGTTATTTTCAGAACTTTTTTTAAATTTTTTTATAATGTTGTTTATCATTTAAAATTTTTTATTGTTTTATTTTTAATTTATTTATTCATTATTCATTATTTATTTATTATTTATTTATTATTTATTGATTACTTATTGATTACTTATTTATTTATTATTTATTTACTTTTTTTTACAAATTTTTTTTTATTTTTTTATTTTTTTATTTTAATCAGTGAAGCATTATTAGAAATAGACACATTTCTCTACACATCCCAAACAATAGACTACAACCTCTTCTGCACCCTCGTGTCGAACCTCCTCAACGAAAAGCTCAACAACAACTTCGACTCGCTCGTCAAAAAGAAGATCCTGCTCAACCGCAACAAGCTCTTCCTCCTCCTCGAGAACTACTTCTTCGTCCTCCCAAAAGAGCGCGTGAAATACACCAACGACAAAGTCGCAACGAAAAACCAACTTTCTCTTTTAAGTTTGATGTTCCCCAAAACCAAACCCAACCCAACCCTTTTTACCCATACACCTACCATCACCCAAGTCGAAGATCTCAAATCTTTTTTTTCTGTTCAATGTTTCTTTCCTTTCCATTACTTCCCCTTCTCCAAGTTTTGCCATATCGTCAGGTCCAAGCTTTGTTGGTTCTCCAGCGACATCGCCAACATCTTGAGGGAGTTTTACTGGTCGCATGGCTGCTTCCTCTTGTTGGAGAAGAACGGCCTCTTTTCGGAGGTGATGCTTGAGCTCTCTTATCACAGCATCGAAGAAGATAACAGTGCCAATGAGTATTTAATTTTTAATTTTTTATTTAATTTTGAAATTTTTTATTTTTATTATTTTTTAATTTTTTTCAATTATTTTTTAATTTTAAATATTGCATTTTTTTATTCAATTTTTAATTTTTTATTTTATTTTTTTATTTTATTTATTTCAATTTAGTTTTTAATTGTATTTCTATTTTTTTATCAAATCGCTAATTTTAAAATTTCATTTTTTTTAATAATTTTGACATTGAGTTAGTCCACTTCTTGTTAAAATAAAATAAAATAAAATACTATCAAAAATTTTTTGATTAAATTAATAAATAAAATAAAATAAAAATTTTTTTGTGTTTTTATATTTTTATTGAATTCTTTTTAAATTTAATCAAAAATTTTTTGAATTAATTATTTAAATGTTTGTACTTAATTTTTTAATAATTTATATTTACAAAGAGAACTGAAGCTTTTCCCAAGAAATTCGCCAATCTTGATTTTCAATATAAAAACCAACCAAAACTACCTGATCCTCTTCAACCGAATCAAAAAAGCTATCACGCAGTTCTGCTCCTTTTTGGTGCAATCCAACATTTTGTCTTTCACTGAGGCCTTTGTTCTGAAGCTCGCCAATGAAAACAGAGTTGAGTTTTTCACTTTCAATCTTCCTAAACCCCACATTTCTTCTTCAAAACAATCAACCTTCGAAATTTTGTGTATATCAGTTTTTTTTGATTTTTTTAAAATTTTATTTTTTATTTTTTATTTTTTGTTTTTTATTATTATTTTTTTTAATTTTTTGTTTTTTATTTATTTATTTTGATTTTTTTAAAATTTTATTTTTTATTTTTTATTTTTTATTTTAAACCAAATTTTTTATTTTCTGATTTTTTTATTTTTATTTTTTTTTTAAAAATCTTCATAGGCAACATGTGTGGATGTTCCATTTTATTTTACCCCGACCTCAAATTCTGTCCCATTTGCATGAAAGGAGGGTTCATCGTGGGAGAAGAATATGCCGTTATCAAAGTCATTTCCCAGAGGGGTTTCGGAAAAATATCTAAAGGCAAAATAAAAAATAAAAATAAACAAAAATAATTTAAAATTAAAAAAATTAAAAAAATAAAAAAATAAAAAAATAAAAAAATAAAAAAATAAAAATAAAAAAAATTGACAAATAAAATATAACAAATAAAAAAAAATTAATAATTTTTTAGAAAAAATTATTCAATCTAAAAATTTAATCCATTAAAATATTTGATAAAAATGATTAATTTTTTTAGGGATGCACATTCTCACCAAAGAGAAAGTGGCAATCAAAGAACGTATCAATGATTCTAATGTATTTGTAGAAATATCGCAAAAAGAGTTATTTGTTTTGGATTATTTAAAAGGTGATTATTTTTTTTCTCTTAAAAATTTTTTGAAAAGAAATTATTTTTAATTTTTTAAATTTAATTTTATTTTTCATTTTTTTTTTTTATTTGCGAAGAAAATGTCGATATAAAATTCAACAGTCCAAGACTCATTGACACTTTTGACTATAAAAACGCACCTAATAAGTATATCGTGATGGAGTGGTGCGGGGGGAAAAACCTTATGTTCCTTGCCTCCAACAAAAAAGAGAATTTCAATAGTGAGTTCCACTTTGTAGATATGATGAAAAACCTTTTGTTCCAGTTGTCTCTTTTGCACGACCTAAATGTTTTGCATAGGGACATCAAGCCTGGTCAGTTTCTTTAAAAAAAATTTTTATCAATTTTATTTTTTTTGATTTTTAAATTTAATTTTTTTGATTTTTAAATTTTAATTTTTTTGATTTTTAAATTTTAATTTTGTTTTTAAAATTTAATTTCAAACCTTATTTTTTGTCGTTAGACAACATCATGTTCACCGAAAAGAAAGTCAACGAAGAAACCAAATTTGAGTTTGTTTTAATAGATTTTGGGGCCTCCCATATCATAAACAGTGATCATAAAAGGGTCCAACTGAGCCCTGACAGGTACAAGCCCCAAGAACAAAACACAAACTTGGAGAACTTTCACACTGATGTTTATTCTTTAGGAAAAACTTTTTTGGAGGTTGCTGTTGTCTCTAAAATAATTTTGGGCAAAAATGTCAACGGTTTGATATCTGATATGATTGATGTTTCTTTTGACAATAGGCCCTCTGTAAAATCTTGCCTAGAGTTTTTGGACGAAAGTTTTATTTGATAAAACATTGTTTAAAATAAAAAGTTAAAAAGAAAAACAAAAAATATTTTAAAATAATAAAATCTTTTTTTTTTAATTATTAAATTTTTTTTTAAATTTAATTATAATCATCAATATCAATGATTAAAGCTTTTTCCATCTCTTCATCTTTCCATGACTTGTCCTTTAAATTGGAAAGATCAATTCCCTCTGTCATATTTTTTATTTTTTGGATGAATCTTTTGGCATAACTCTCAGGTCTTTGAACTGAAACACCTCTCTTTTTTGAAAATAAAAAAAAAATTCAACAAAAAAAAAAAAATAAAAATTTTACACTATCTTTTCTGAAGATGTTGACTTTACAACACCTTTCAAGTTTCTTTTTGACATCGTAGAGCTGTAAAATGTCGATTATTTGAACAAAATAAATAACGTTCTCGTTAATGGAAGGAAGACCATTGTGATATCTTTTAAAGAAAGGAATCTAAAAACGAAAAAATGTCAATAAAAAATTTAAAAAAATAAAAAAACAATTTTGTTATTAACAAAAAAAAATACCTCTTCGTTTTTTTTGGGAACAAATTCTTTAGATTCTCCTTCTTCGAAAATTTCCAACTCATTGGTGGAGTTCAAGTCACCAAATTTCCCAGACATGCCGCTAAAAGAGCTGGAAGAGGATATCCTTTCATTGTTGTGGATGCCAATGAGAAGGGAATAATCCTTTAAAAAAATTTAATAATTTTAAAAAAAAATAAAAAAAAAATAAAAAAAATTATTTAAGAAAATGAAAATAAAAAAGAAAAAATAAAAAAAAATAACTAAAATTCCACAATCCCTTAAAAATTCTGCATCGATCTTTATCTGGTTGTTAAAGAGATCCAAATCTTTGGAGGAGAGATCTATCTTTCCGTGGTGTTTCACAAAGTCCACGTCCAAGCCCAAATCCTTTTGGCCTAAAAATGTTATTAAAATAAAAAATAAAAAATAAAAAATAAAAAATAAAAAATAAAAAATAAAAAATAAAAAATAAAAAATAAAAAATAAAAATAAAAATAAAAATAAAAAAAAAAAAATCAAAATACAAAATAAAAATACAAAAATAAAAATAAGTAAAATTAAGTAATAAAATAACAATAAAATAACAATAAAATAAAATAAATAAAATAAAAAATAAATACATATTCATTAACAAAATTGAGAACTGTTTTATTGTTGAAAAAAATAAAACAACAATAAAATAAAATAATATAATAAATGAATCAAATCCAGGAATAAAATAAAATAAATAAAATAAATAAATAATTTTATCAATAATAATTTCCAATATATAAATAAAAACTATTTTCAATTTACAAATTAAATTATATTGAAAATAAAAAAAAAACAATTAAATTAAATCAAACAAATTAATTAAATATTAATA
The DNA here is from genome assembly GCA_024220525.1 of Cochliopodium minus. Lineage (NCBI taxonomy): Eukaryota > Discosea > Himatismenida > Cochliopodiidae > Cochliopodium > Cochliopodium minus. The sequence continues at coordinate 37,918 of JAMYWO010000221.1, forward strand.
AAAAAAAAAGAGTACATGCCAGGAGGAAATCTCACATCTAGGTTGGACCCCGAAAATGGGATGGAAGAGTCTCAAATCTCCTTCATTCTCAAAGAAACAACAAAAGCTGTATCATACATTCATCAACTCAACAGAATACACAGGTCACATTATTTTATTTTTTAAAATATTTTTTTTATTTTTCTTTTTTTTTTTTTTTTAAATTTTTTTTAATTTTTTTAGAGATATCAAAAGTGACAACATTTTGTTTTCTCGCGACGGCCAAGTCAAACTGGCCGACTTTGGGTTTTGCACAGAGCTCTCCACTCAAAATCAAAGGACAACTTCGATTGTGGGAACGTGAGAAAAATTTTTCATTTAATTTTTTTTCATTTTTTTTAATTTTACTTTTATTTTATATTTTTACTTTTTATAATTCCAAACTTTTTATTTTATTAGTCCTTATTGGATGGCTCCTGAAATTTTAGAAAGAAGGGCTTACGGAAAGCCTGTGGACGTTTGGGCAATTGGTGTCGTCGCCATTGAATGTGCTGATGGATTTCCTCCAAATTGGGGTGTCGATTTGAATAAAATTGGTTTTTTTTTTTTAATATTTTTTTTCAACTTTTTTTTGATATTTTTATAATATCCTTATTAATTTTTACTTTTTATAATCATTTATTTTTTATTTTTTATTCAAAGGATCAAAAATACACAAAAAAATTCCCACTGTCAAAAACCCAACACTTTGGTCTCGAGACTTCAATGACTTCATCAGCTATTGTTTCAAAATTAATCCCGAACAAAGGCCGTGTGCTGATGACTTGTTGAAACACGTTTTCATCACCAAGTTTGGCCAGAACAAATAGTTATGAAAAATGGATTTTTTTTAAAAAAAAAAAATAATAAAAAATAAAATTTTCTTGTTTGATTAATAATGATTAATAAAATAATATTTATTAAATAATTAAATAATTTATTAAATAATTAAATAATTTTTATACATTTATTTTTTCAAAGAAATATCAGTTTTATTCAAAAATTAAATATATCTTTGAAGTTCTTTTCTTCAAAAACTCCTGTATTTTTGATTCTCAATTTTTGAGAATCATAGACTCGGAGTGTGATACTGCCCAGTTTGGATTTGTTGAAAAGAATGGGTGATTCCATTATAACTGTTACGTTTGGTTGATTACACGCGAAATATCCATAGAGCATTCCTTCAAATATTGGGATATCGACCAGAGTGAATTGGTATTCTATTGTTGTGGAGTTTGGTTCTTGATAAAAAAAGCTTACCATCCCTTTTTTTAAAGAGTAGCTGCCTTTAACAAAAAAAGATGAATATTTATTATTTTTTGACAAAAACATTAGGACCTCTATGAACCATTATGAACAATTTACACCCTTTTTTATAACGTTTTGCGAGTACAACTTTCCCTTTTCCACTGTTGCAAGCATAAACATTCGAATCAGAGAAATAATATCCGTATCTGAAAAGATCTGATCCAAAATCAGATTTACAATTCAAATCTGTTTCAGAAGTACAAACGCCCAATGGGAAATCAATGTGTTCTTCTGCAATTACTGAGAATGGATATAAATAATTTTCTGTGAAAATGTTTTTCGTGATGCAAATATTGACAGTTGCTGTTTTGTTTAAAGTGATTATTTTATTGGGTTCATTTTCATCAAATTTGAAATAGGATTTTTTCAATCTGCTTTGATCCCATCTTATTTTTAAATATATCAAATAATAGCTTTTCCATGTTCCGCATTCAACAGGCAGAATGAATTGTCCAACATAATTTTTTTGGACGAAAAGATTCCAAAATCGATCGTTATCTTTCAGGATGAAGAAAAAAGTTTTACATACCCTTGATATTGAAAATAATTCTTCAAATTCCAGAAAGGATAAAACATTTATCCAACATTGTTTTTTGAAATTATCAAATGAATCAATGTCTATTTTTAGGATTTCTCTCAATTGCAAAGACATTTTTTTTTGCCAAGTGTTTTTTTTTATTATTATTAATAATAAAAATTGAAAATTTATTTTATAATAAGGACAACGTGGATTTGATAAAAAATAAAAATATTGCAAAAATTAAACTATCTCATTAAATTAATTGACCTTCTTTCTATTTGCTGAGGCAATGATCATTATTTCATCTAAACAAATTAATATCAAAAAAAAAAAAAATTTTAATAAAATGATATTCAATTTAAAATCACATTCAAATTTATTAATTAATTTCTTTATTTATGCAGATTGAAAGAAAATATAATTTCTAATAATACTCTGATTCCTTTTAATAAGTTCAAGTTTTTTACCCATTGAATATTCATCTGTGATTCTCGTCAATATTTCTTGCAAATGATGAATCAACACCCTTTTGAGGAATATTACAGATCTATTAAAATGATGTGATTTGGGATGGCATTTATATTAAAAAGAACCAAATTTATTATATGAAAAATATAAAAAAAAAATTCTTTATTAAATATTCAAAAGCAATGAGCAAAAATAGTAGTTATTTTAAAGCAACTGAAAAAGGTATATAAATTTGTTCATATGAAATTATTATTTTATTAACCATAAAATATAATAGGAGAAATACATGAATTGAAAGCTCAATTATCAAGTTTGAAAGAGAATATAAAGATAAATGCAGTTAAAAAGGTGATTGCAGCAATGACAGTCGGAAAAGATGTTTCTATGTTGTTTATGGATGTTGTAAAGGCAATTCATACTGAAAATCTTGAACTCAAAAAACTTGTTTATTTATATGTAATGAATTATGCAAAATCTCAACCAGATCTTGCTATATTAGCTGTAAATACATTCGTAAAGGTAACCATCATTTAAAAAATATTTTTTCCTTTCAAAAAATTATAAATATTATAATATTCATAGGATGCAGAAAATAGAAATCCATTAATCAAAGCACTTGCAATCCGTTCAATGGGATGTATTAGAGTTGATAAAATAACTGAATATCTTTGTGGGCCACTTGCAAAATGTTTGAAAGATCCTGATCCTTATGTAAGAAAGACTGCAGCCATCTGTGTTGCTAAATTGGCAGACATTTCCTTTGAATTAGTAGAAGATAGAGGATTCATTGAAACTCTCAACACCATGTTGTCTGATTCTAATCCAATGGTAGTAGCAAATGCGGTAGCATCTCTCTCAGAAATATCTGAATCTACTGATAAAGAAGTTTTTAAGATTACCCAATCAAATGTAAATCAACTTCTTGCTGCTATCAATGAATGCACAGAGTAAAAAAAAAAATTATTATCAAAAAGAGAAATAAACAAAATTATTAATTAATCATTCAAAATCTCACACTATTATTTTAAAGATGGGGTCAAGTTTTTATCCTTAATGCACTTGCTGATTATATCCCAGAAGATGCAAAAGCAGCAGAAAATATTTGTGAACGTGTTGTATCTAGATTGAATCATGCTAACTCTGCTGTTGTATTTGGTGCTGTTAAAGTTATTATGTCATTTTTAGATCACATCAATTCTTCAGTTGTTGTTAAAAATCTATGCTCCAAAATTGCTCCATCTCTCAGTAAAAATAAATTTTTTTTTCAATTTTCGATTTAACCAATTTTCTTTCTTTTAGTCACATTGGTTTCTCGTAGACCTGAAATCCAATATGTTGCTCTCAGAAATATTAATTTGATAGTTCAGAAGAGACCAGAAATTTTGAGAGAATATATCAGAGTATTTTTTTGTAAGTATAATGATCCTATTTATGTCAAAATGGAGAAATTGGATATCATGATAATGTTGGCTATCGAAGATAATGTACACCAAGTATTATTGGAGCTCAAAGAATATGCTTCTGAAGTAGATGTAGAATTCATTAGAAAGGCAGTGAGAGCTATAGGAAGATGTGCTATCAAATTGGAATCTCAAGCTGAAAGTTGCGTCAATGTATTGCTTGATTTGATTAAGACTAAGGTTAATTATGTTGTGCAAGAAGCTGTTATCGTCATTAAGGACATCTTTAGGAAATATCCAAAACAATATGAAACCATCATTGGTGAAATTTGCGAGAATTTAGATACTCTTGATGAACCTGAAGCAAAATCTGCTATGATCTGGATTATCGGAGAATATGCAGAAAGAATTGACAATGCAGATGAATTGCTCGATCAATTCCTTGATACCTTTGAAGATGAGACCCCTCAAGTTCAATTGTCTTTGTTGACCGCAATTGTTAAATTGTTCCTCAAAAAACCAAAGGATACACAGGAGATGGTTCAAAAAGTATTGAATTATGCAACCCAAGAAACCGATAATCCTGATCTTAGAGATAGAGGATTCATCTACTGGAGATTGCTCGCAACTGATCCTGCAGCAGCAAAATCTGTTGTCCTTTCAGACAAACCTCTCATCAGTGATGATTCTACCATGTTGGAGCCTGCACTTTTGAACGAATTGATCCACCACATCTCCACCCTTGCCAGTGTTTACCACAAACCTCCTTCTTCCTTTGTCAGCAAATTGAAGGGATTGAGAAAGAAAACATTCATCAGACCCAATGATGATGATGAGGATGATGAAGAAACACCTAAGACCGGAGTCCCACAACAAACTGGTGGTACTTTGATTGATTTGGGTGGATTGGGAGAATCTTTGCCAAGCACAAATACTCCACAAAATCAAAGTAAAAAAAAAAAAATTTTTTATTTTCGTTTAATAATTTTTTATATAAGCAAACGATCTTTCCTTCTTGCAATCTTCTCCACAAATCAGCCAAGTTGTTACTGTCAACTCTCCTGAACGTGTTGTGTTGCAACCACAACAAGGAAAAGGATTGGAAATCAAATCTTCATGGACCAGAAAGGAGGGAGTGATCTATCTTACCTTCAACTTTTCCAATCAATCTCAAAGCCAAGCAGGAACCTTTGCCATCCAATTCAACAAAAACTCCACTGGTATAGCTCCACCTGATAATGCTCTCGCATCTGTTCCTGTCCTCCTTCCCGGAATTTCTCATTCTGTTACTTTCCCTGTCCAACCAGGTGTCCAATCTCTTATCAACAGTGATATCCCTTTCACCAATAACTTGCAAATGGCCATCAAGAGTGGAAATGATATCTTCTACTTTCAAGACAGCATTCCTTTCTTTGTTTTGCTTGGTGAAGATGGACAACTCTTGAAAGGTGAATATCTTCAAACTTGGGGTAATATCCCTGATAAGAATGAAAGATCAAAGGATATTGTCATTCACACCAACTCTGAGCTCATCAAACAAAAACTTTCTTTTGCCAACATTTTTTTCATCGCACAAAGAAAACTTGATAATTCTGACGTTCTTTATTTCTCTGCTAAATCTATCACTGGGCAAGTTATTCTTCTTGAAATCACTTTTGAATTGGGTGCTCCTCTCCGCATTTGCACAAAGACAGATTCTATTGAATTATCTCCTGCTTTCGAGGATTCTGTTGAATTATTGTTGAAATTGTGATCGATTTAAATAAATATTTAAATAAAAAAAAGAAAGACTATTTTGTGACCTTCATTTTTTAATTCCTTAAAATTCAACAAATGAATTCCCCAATTGATCCAATTCAGGATCAAAATCACCTTGAATTTAATCTGGTATTATTCAAAGAATTATAATTTTATTCCTTCAAAATAAATCCCTCCAATCTAGAAAAATTGTTTCAAATCTCTTCTATTCAGCTTATCATTCAAGATTGAATACACATTCCTCCCCAAGGATGCTTTCCAAATATTTATTGATCAATATGAAATTGGATCTGAAGATGCGATGACATTATTTCAAAGAATGATTGATAAAGATTGGATAAATTCCACCTCAATCGACGATAAAAAATTCAAGGAAACCACACTCCACAAAATAGTAAGAATTCATAAAGAATCAAAATTTATACACAAAAAAAAAAGGATGATTCAACAAATCAATAATAAATATATAAAAGAATTTAAAAATGATTGGGAATTATATTTATAATTAAAATTAAAAAGGACCATTATTTAATTATTTTAATTTTATTATTCATTTTAGAGTCAAAGAGTATTGAATTTAAATGAATTTAAGTGTATTCTCAAGTATAACGGAAAAACGTTCGCAGAAACATTTGAGAAAATGAAAATAAACTTCAACAACAGCAAGTTAGAAGAACAAATGTTGGGAATATCGGGAAAAGAGATAGTGGATTGGATAGAAAAGGAATATAATATTCCAAGAAATGAATCGAAAATAATAGCTCAAAAAATGTTTTACGAGTAAAAAAAAAAGAAATATATTATAATTTTGTTCAAAGATTTATATTTCTTTAATAACTTTTTCTGTTTTTTTTTTTTAATGTTCAAAAAATTTTCAATAAAAATTTATATTTTCTAAAAATATTTTTTTAAAAAGTTTAAAATTTTTTTGAATTAATAAACAAAATTTTAATCTCTGATTTGAATTAGAAAATATTTCAACCACGTAAAATATCAGGACTTTAAGGATGACGAAAGAGAATTTTACAATTTGGCCACCAACAACTACCAAATCAACGAGAACAAGTTGAACATCCACCAAGAAAACCAAGCGATAAAACATGCCATAAACAACGATACAAAGGAAAACGTTTTCGTTTATTTCATCGAACAAAAAGATTCCAAAAAATGGTTAACAAAGTATTCATTGTGGAAAAACATTTATCACCCTAATTCCGTTGGGATCCATCATCATTTCAAGTTGGACAATCACTATTTGTTTGTGGAGGACCGAATCTTCAAATCTTTCTTGGATTTGCTGTCGGACTTCTCGAAGGGGAAGACTCACATGAAGGTGAAGAATGAGAGCAAGGAGGCGGATAACATTTTTCGAGCCAAGCCCACTTTCAATTACACTGAGGACTACATCAAAGAGATTGGTAAATTAGAAAAAAGAATTCTAAAAAAAAAATCTTACAAAAAATTGACAAAAAAGTCAAAAAAAATATAAAAAATGTAAAATTTTTTATTTTTTATTGTAGCAAGATCTGTGTTTGCTTACCTGGACTTTTTACACACTACACACAATGCTGTATACGGGACGATGAATTTGAACAATTTCGCGGTAATAGAAGGAGACAGAGTGCTTCTGAGAAACAGCTCAGGAATGTCGAGGTAAGCAAAATTTCAAAAACAATCAAAAATTTTTATAAATTTTCATTTCTATAATGTTTTTATTCTTTATTTTTTTAATTTTTTTTTTTATTGTTTATTTTTATTTTTGAGATTTGTATTATTTTAATTTTATTTAAATAATATTATTTTTTTTAATATTTTTTAAAAATTAGGTCCAAGCTCTCCACCCTCCTAGTTTACAGTGCTCCAGAGGTATTAGAAGGCAAGTATTACGCTAGATCCGACATATGGAACGTGGGCGTCCTGCTTTATCTCCTCGTTTTCGGAGCTTTCCCCTTTTCTTTGCAGTCTGAAGAGGCTTTGAGGAACGACATTCTAAAGAAGGAAGTTTCTTTTCCCTACAGATCTGAGGGCCTTGTGTCTGAAGAAGTAAAAAAGTTTATCGGAAGATTGCTCGAAAAGAATCACAACGAGAGACCTAGCGCTTCTGAGTGTTTGAATGATGCTTGGTTCTCTTCCTCGAAGAGCAATCTTAATGTTGGTAATAAAATTTCAAGATATAATAATAAAAAAAATCTTAATTATTTACGTTCAAAAATTTTTAAAAAATCTACTTTAAAAACAAAATATAATTTAGGTAAAACTATATAAACGTAAATAAAATTTTTCATTGATTTATAAAAATATATAAATTATATTTTTAAATCAATGAAAATATTAAATTAAAAAGATTGATTTTTTTATCTTTAATTCTTCATTTTGTTTTGTTTTATAAAAGATGATGACAAAAATATCACAAACCCCAACGAATACCTCACCAAATTTATTAACAACAAAACTCATTCCAAAAGGCTGAAAAATTTGGACGGAAACGTTCTCAAAGACAAACAAGTTGCCGTGGAGGAAAATAAAGGCAGTGGAGACTCTGTTGTTCGTGATATTGATTACAACAATTATTATGGTTTTTTGATCAGTGACAATAACAAAAAAGTTGAAATTAACGAAAAAATCGAAATAAACGAAAAAATCGAAATTAACGAAAAAATAGAAAGCAGTGAAAAAACTACAAACGACAATAACAATAATAACAAAAGTAACAATGGTGATAAAAATAGTTTTGATTGGTTTTATACCCTCCCTTTCAAAATTTATCGTATCTTTTTGTCTATGAACAAATTGAAGTATAACCGCTACATCGATTCCAACTACTCCATTTTCTATCACCTGGATTCTGGGAATCTCCGCTATAATGTCTTCACCCTCCTTGTAGGCTGCCAACCCACTTTCTTTCAGTTCAAAAAGTCTAAAAACAGAGAACTTTTCAAAAAGACTTTGTCTGGCAACAAAAAGTTGATCACCTTTTATTCTCCTCTCAAAAAAGTAATCTTTCATTTCAGTTTTATATTTGAAAAGTAATCTTTATTATAAAAATTATTAAAATTATATATATCTTATATTTTAAATCTTTGATTTTATTTTAAAATTATTTTATTGTATTCCAAATTTTTATCTTTGAATAGGAATTAGACGAAGTATGTGATGCATATATTTTTTGTTTCGATGTAACGAAAGAGTCTTCTTGGTTGGAGTGCGAAAAAAATGTAAAATCATTTTTGAACATCAAAAAGTCGAGATTCTCCAAGTTTCCTTACGACAGCACCTTTGTGGTATTCATGGTCGGCTATGGGAGTCTCCACACAAAAACCAAGTATTCACGTACCGCTCTGACAATGTCCATAGACCTGCAAATACAATACATTGAGTGCGACACAAACGAAAAAAACTGTTTTGAAAACTTGTTCAATTCCATCTTTGACTCTGTTTTGTATGGAAACTTTAGTTATGGTTTGCTCACCAAGAATGAAATTTCAAAGGCCAGATTTGACAAAGATCTCACCAAGAAACTCTTCCTTGGGTGTTGTTTGAATGGGAGAATCGACTTACTCAGCAACTTCAAGAAGAATCAAGAATGGATCAACGAAGCGCTCATTGCGTTGTCGTATTCCAGAAAGAGAGATGAAGTAGCAATAATGGTAAAGTTTAATAATATTTTTTGTTATATAAATTTTTCTTTTATTTTATTCGTTATTTTTACTTTTGTAAAAAAAAAGAGATTCTTGTTGGAAAGCAAAGCAGATACGAATGTGAAGGATCATCTCAATGAATCTGTACTCAAAATCAATTTTTTCTACAAGAAGGACTCCTATCTTCGCGTTCTCCTCGAGAACGGAGCCAAGCCAAGTCTGGACATTGTAAATCAAATCTATCAATATGCCATTCAACAAAAGGACAAGCCTCTCGTAGATCTATTGTTGAAAACAAAAGTAGATTTCAACATAACAAAGATGCTTTTTCTTTCTGTGGAGTTTGGCCAATTCGACATCATCAATGCATTTCTGGGTTTTGGGGCCAACCCCAACATCAAACGTGATTCCAAAACTTGTCTGCAACTGGCCTACGAAAAAAATAAGTTGAACATCATGCAATGTCTTGTGGAATATGGTGCTCTGATCACAATAAACAACTTTGTAACAACCATTTTTTAAAAATAGTTCGTTCTTCTTATTTTTCGAGTAGGAAAACTTGGACAGCAACGTGAAAGCAAAAAATTTTTTGAAGGAGAAGTTGAGGATATACCACACAAAGCTTTGGAGGCAAATTTTCGATAATGGGATCATCAAAATCATTTTCAAGGAGTTGTTGAGTGTAGCAGTGGATCATCCCAAATTCTTTTTCAACTTGAAATTGATTTCCAAAAACTTTCATCAACTATTCAAAGGAAGCTTTTTGAACGAGGAGTTGTCAAAGTTGACGTTTCAAAACTGGAAAGGGGAATGGAAAAATGGGAGACATCACACAGGGTACGGCTCTTACATATGGGAAGACGTTTTTGGTCAAACTTGGCTTTCAAAGGGCTTTATTATCAAAGGAGTTCCCAAAAATGGAGAGATCTACATGAGAGATCTGAACACGGATCTTATTTACGATGGAGGGATCTTCGATGGAAAGAAATCGAGGAGTGGAATATTAACGGAGAACGGAAAACAGTTCTTGGTAAAGAATCAAGAAGGGAAGGAACTCGCGAGGGAGAGGATGTATGGAGGAACTCGTCTTATGTTGTTGGGAAGCAGCGAAGTCGGAAAGACATCCTTTTTCAACCGAATAGTCAATTCAGGGAGCAAGCTGGACAACAAGCGTGCTTATAAGGAAGTCAAAAACATGAAAAAAGATTTCAAAACTCAAGAGTTCATCTCAAAGTCTTTCAAGGACGAGAAGAAAGGAAATTTGTACACTGTGTGGGACCTAGATTTCGAAGAAGAGTATATGGATCACGTCCCTTTCACTGTCACTCCCGGATACATCTTCTTTTTGGTTTTTGACTGTTCTGTCACTTTAGACAAGCTTGTTTGTCAAAACCGACTTTTACATTGGCTCTTTTTGATCCAGTCTCGGGCTGGTAGAGATGCCCAGGTCATTTTGATAGGTGCCAAGGCTGATCTATTGAAGAAGAAGGGAATTTTGACATCAACTAAAAATCTCAATAAATCCAGAAGAGAGGTGCAAGAAGAAACATACGAAGATAGCTTGGACGAAATTGACAAAAGTAAAATCTTTATTTTATTATATTTTTCATTTATTATTTCGTTTTTATTTTATTTTTATTTTAAAACAAAATATTTTGTAAGATAAAAGATTTTTATTTTGTTATTTTGTTGGAAAGTTTTTCTTCTCTTAAAAATTTCAATCTTAATATTTTTTTTTATTTTTATCATTATTTTTTTTCATTCTATTTTTTAAATAATTATGTTTTTGATTTTCTTAATTTTTTAATGAATCATTTATTTTATTTTATTATTTTTCAAAATTAAATATTTTTATTTTTATTTTTATTTTATATTATTTTTATTTTATTTAATAGTTATCAAGGAAATGATTGAAAAGAACAATGTTACACTTAAATTCCATAAATACAAAGAGTTTCAAGAGAAATATTTTTATTTTTTCCCTGTTTCCAATCACATTTCCAGCCGACTCAAATCTGGGATCTCGAACGTCCTGAGAGTGCTTGTGAAAGAGTGCGAAAAAAACATGATCTTCACCAACAGCACACACATTGCAGTCTTACAAAAATTTGGGATTTGGAATGATCCTTTGCACAAAGTTCCCAAAGAAAAACTCCAAGCAAACAAAGATGGTATAATCAAATAGAAACATATTTTTTAAAAAATACCAAATAATTTATTTTAATTTATTTTATTTTTTTCTTATTAAAAAATAATTTCTGATTTTTAGTTTTAAAGAGTCTTTTATTTTTACATTAAATTATTTTTACTTTAATTTTTTATTTTTTATTTTTTATTTTTTATTTTTTATTTTTTATTTTTTATTTTTTATTTTTTATTTTTTATTNTCCATTTTGCTTCCTCATCAAAATCATTAAAGATCTCTACATGATCATTGTGATGTTGTTCGTGTTGATTACCATAAGAATTTCCAGGGCGATTATCGCTATGATCATCATAATGATTTTCATATTGGTTGTTATTATTTCCATGATGTTCTTGGTGATCATTGTGATGATTATTGTGGTGTCCTTCATGATGATCATTGTTGAATCCATTGAAGGATCCTTGTCTCTCTTGTTCAAATTCTCCACCTTGGCTTTGCTCGAGTTCCCATTCTTCAGCTTCAGTCAAGTCTCTTTTTGCAACAGTTTTCTTTTCAATATTCTTCCCAAATTTTTTGAAATAATTGAATTCATAATCTTCAAAATGCCCATGCTTTCCATCTTTCTCACATTTGAGTTTGATGTTGACATGTCTAACACGACATTGGTCGACAACACACCAATTGGAACATACGTCACCCTTGACGGTACAGTTAGGTCTTCTGTTCAAAGTGTAAAAATCACTGTTTAAACGAAATGGGAATGTTCCTGGGAAAGAAACAAGAAAAGGTGAAACATCAACATTAACACCATTGATTGAAGTAAATACATCATTAATGGTAAAAATGGATCTATTATGACCAACATCAACACATTCTACATGGGCATCCAAATCATTTGTATCATTTTTATTAACTATAGGTAAGCATCCCCCAGCTGGAACAGAGTTGATTGTAATATATTGGTAGTATTGTTTTAACACAGTACAACTTGCTTTCACTTCCATTTGTATCAAAATCTCTTCTTGGCCAAAATTTCCTCCTCTGGAAAGTTGGTTGCGGTTTACAGGTATTACCCCAGCAAATACCATTGAGCAAAGAACGAGAAAAATAAATACTTTCATTCCTGATTTTTTTTTTAAATTTTTCTATTTTTTTGTCTTTTCATTTTTTACTTCTATTTTTAACTTTTTTTAAAAAAATTTATATTTTTATTATCCTATATTCTCAAAATATTTGAACTAAGATTTCAAGATTATAATATGCACTTAGAACGGAGAAATTATTTTTTTCAATAATTAAAATTTAATTTGATCAGATGATTCAAAATTGAATTTAATTGAGTTTGCTTGAATCAAAATCAATTTTGTTTGACCCTCAAATGGTTCGCAAAGAAAAAAAATGCTTTTTTAAAAATTTCAATAAAACAGTAAAAATGTTAAAGGTGAACTCGTTTTGAAACATGTTTCCATCAAAAAAAAAAAGAAAATCATTAAAACAAAAAATATTTCCTCTCTTCGAGCACGAAAGTAAGTATTAGAGAATTATTTCGCTTCCTAAGAGGTTGTTTATTAGCTCCCATGTGACAGTCAGGAAACAAAGAAAAGACTACTAATATGTGTGTAATCCTTCTTATTGTTATTAACCGTGGCAAATGGTGCGTTTCCTTCGTTTAGTGTTTGAATTTGAGTAATCATCAGAACCTATAAAAAATATTTTAAAAAAAAATTTTTATTCAAGGGAATATATAAAATAATATATAAATTATATTTGAAATAACTTTAATATTAATGGTGAAAAGTGAATCACTCATTGAAGAATAAAGGATTTGAGTGTTTTATTTGTAACAATTTTTTTTTTATTAAATTTATAATTATAAAAAAAAAATTGAAAGAATGAAAAGAAACAACCCTGGGACGAACAAAGAACAGTTTAATAGATTTGATTATGTAGATATTAATGATATAAATGGAATTTTGGCAATTCAACAATATATTCAACAATTATTGAGTAAAATCTGAATTAATTGAAACTAATATCTTTATATAACACCATTATAGTCAAAAATCCATTAGATTTTGAAACATTATTTAAATGTCCAGAGAATCAAGATGAATCTGTTTGGCAGTATGAACATATAAGACAATTTATCATTGAATTAAATCATTTGGCAGTTAAATTGGGAAATGAATGTAATAATCAAACCTGCAAAATCATGCAATCAGGAACAGAAAAATATCTTTGTGCCTTACACATCCCAAATTCAGAGGTAAAAGAAATTATAAATATTTAATGGGCATTTTCAATATCATTTTTATTTAGTGTTGTGCAATAGACTATATTATTCATACTTTAGATGGATTTACTGAATTATTGAACGATTCAAATCTATTTCCATCGAGAATATTCATACCAGAGGGATCTAAAAAAGAATTCCCAACCATCATCAGAAGATTATACAGAATATTTTCACATGCTTATTTCAATCATAAAATCCTCTTTGAACAATTCGAAAAGCAACATCATTTATGCGAAAGATTTACCTTTTTCGCCACCAAATATAAAATTTTGAGTAAATCCTCTCTTGTCATACCATTATAAAAAAATTAAAAAAAAAAATTGTTTATAATAAAACAAATGTGGGATCTCTTTATAAATTTGCTTATTGTGTTTTTCATTATTGTCATTTTCTTTGCTTATTTTAGCAAGAGCAAAAAAATCTATATAAATCCAGAAACCACACCCAATGAAAACACATTGGTAATTAGGGAACAATTCACTAAGAAGAATATCTTGAAATCAAATGTCTTCAATGAATGCGAATATTTCTGGTCATTGGACAATCCTTTCTCATCCAAAAGCAAATATCTTTCCTTATTGATGAATAGGAAGACCAAGATGTTAATCAATCATTATCCTGGTTGTGGAGAATTCTTTTTAAAGGATAGATTGTATTCTTTGGTGAGCAAATACAATATCATGCCTAAATCTTTTATTTTGCCCAGAGAGAAAGATGCTTTTTTGATAAGCATTGAGAACACTGTTCAAGAGGAAGAAAGAGCTAACGAAATTCAATATTTGATGAAACAATCCAACAAAGAAAGAGGCGAGGGAATACAGCTAATATTTGAGGAAGACAATATAAAAGGTAAGTTTTACTAATAATAAAATGAAAATTTAAAAATGTTTTTATAAAAGAAAAATTTAAAATAAAAATAAAATTGTCAAAAAAAAAACAAATAATAATTTTTCAAAAAGATCTGATTGAAACAGCCCCAAAATATTCCATCATACAAAAATATATTAGAAACCCTCTTTTAATTGAATCCAAAAAATTCGATTTGAGGGTCTATGCTCTACTTACTGAGATAGAACCCCTGAAGATTTTTCTCTATAACGAGGGGCTTGTGAGATTCGCCAATTTAGATTTTGATCTCCAATCAGATGAAAAGCGTAGTCATCTCACGAATGTATCTGTTAACAAAATTCTGGAACAAAAAGAAAAGTTTTTTGGTAATCTCAAATTTTTTTTAAAACTTTTTTCCAAAATAATCATTTTTTTTTCTTTTTTTGAGAATGGGATTTCAGCAGTTTGAGATTACACATTGAAAATAATTATCAAAGAGAGACTTTTCCTAGGATTTGGGAGCAAATTCAACTCATTGTCAAACAATGCTTCGAATTGGTGGTACCCACCATCAAATCTAGAATCACTTTTTTCAACAAGAACATCGAACCTTTTGAACTTTTTGGCTTCGACTTCTTTATAGACGAGAGATTCAAGGTATGGTTGCTTGAAATCAATTTTTCTCCTTGCTTGCAGATCAAGTCAAAGTTGCAAGCTTCCATAAAGCAGCCTCTCATCGGCGATCTCATCCAAATTGTACAAAACAAAAATTTGACCAAATGTGGTTTGTGGAATCGATTGTAAAGACAATCTTTTGTTTATAATAAAATATTATTTAATCGATTCTCTTTGTATATTTTTGATCAGTTCCATAATATTGAATATATTGCCAAAAAAAAAAAAAATGAAGAAAATTTTCTTCAGATTTTCATCCAAATATCTCAAACCCAACAATATTTTCTCCATCAATTCCCATCCACAAAAGAATAATTCTTTATCATTAATCAAATCATTAAATAGAAATAAATCATTCAACAAGAATATAATAAAGGGTATATCAATAATTTTTATCCAATTAATTAATACTCAATAATTTTAAATAACAAGATACAGAAAAAATAAGATTTTATTGCACTGCAATTATCGAACAAAAAGATGAAGATATCCCTATTGAACAAGATATTGATGAAGATCCAGAAAAAACAAATTATTTTAAGACTTATCTAAGACAAATGAATGAATCAACCTATAAAGCATATAAATTCGTCAAAGATAAATCAAAAACATCAACACCTGAACAAATTTTGAACATATTGACTGATTTAGAGAAAAAACATAAAATCAAATTGACTCCCCCTTTTTGGAGTTTTTATATACGCTCAGTATTTTTACAAAAATCGTGGAAAGAGGGTGAGGAGGCTTTGAATTTTGTCAAGAAGAAATATCCTGATTTCTCCTTGCTTACTATCAGTTGTTATACCATGATCATGGTAAGAAAATTTGACACGTATATTATTTTGTGGAATATGATTGATCAAAAAAATAATATAACATCTATTTACTTGGATATACTTATTTAAAATCAAATATCTTGTTTTTATCAACAATGAAATACATAATTTAATTTTTTTAAAAAAAGAATTCTCTTGAATGGTCCACTGTGGAGAAAATAAAAAAGTTAATGGAAGATGAAAAGATACCAATAGATGATTCTATCTACACAGCAATAGCCAGAAAAGCAATAGCCTTTGATGAAATAGATAGGCTGTTGATAATCCTGCAAGACATCTTGGGGAGATCCACCATGCCCGACGAAACGTTGGTGGACGGGATAATAAAAGCGACTGCGATATCCAGAGGATACAACCAACTCATCAACTTTGTGCTTGATATCTTTCTGAAATACAAAATAACTAAGATTCATCACTACAAACTGCTTGATTTGTTCGATCCTATGATCAAAAACAATGCACATGAGGAGATCATCAAGTTTCTCGAGATACACGAGACCCTTTACACAAAAGAAGTTTTGCCTATGGGTTGCCTTTTAAGGATGCTCTCCGTCAACAACTCTAGGAATCAGGATGAGCTTTTCTTACAGCAGTTGGAAAAGACTTGGGCCTACCTCACTAAACACCACACCACCAATCCTCCTGTCGAGTTTTGGATGGCGAGATTTCATGGCTACCTTTACACTTTCAATTGGGATCTCATCTTTCCCATCATCATAGAGCTTGAGGATAATGGGCATCTTGAATCCATCTTTGAAGATCACTTTGTTGAGACAGTAAAGATCGAGTACATGGACTACCTTGATCGTGCCTTGCATATTTTGCAACACAGATTCAAAAGCGAACTTCCAATCAACAGCAACATGTTTGCTTTTCTCATTACACTTTGTGGTGTTGCCAGAGATTGGGATCGTGGTACTCAGTTCTTTCACGAAATGGAGTATTTGAACATCCCTCAAAATATCCGCTGTTTGAAATCTCTTTTGAATTGTGCAAGTAAAAATCGCTTCGAATTTCATTCTAGAAGCATTTTCAGAGAAATAGAAAGCTACTACAGAGAAATGGGTGAACGCCCTCCTTTGTCTTGCTACATTGACTTGTTTTTCGTTTTGCACAGGAAAAAGAGATTTGAGGAGGCTCTCCAAATTTTATTGCCAGTCAAAGACATGAACATTTTGCAAGTTTCAAAGTTGTGTAAAGTGGCTATCTTGGGTGCTTCAACTTTCTCCGAGGACAACAGATTTTTGGAATGTTTGAATTTGTACACAAGAGCTGGCTACACTATTGATCAGGTTTTGGTTGATAAATTGGGAGCTAAGGGTATTTCTTCTCTTTTGGACAACTTTTCTCAGTTTTTCGAAGAAAACATTGTTTTGGATCGTAGTTTGCAAGTTGATAGTCAATATAGAATTTTGAAGGGTAACCGCTTGATGCAACCTTCCTCCTTTTCACTTGATGATGAAGATGATTTTGATGCTGATTTTGTTGTAAATGATGATCCTCTCAAATAAATTTTCTGTTTGTTAACACAAGGGCCCCAAATTTTAATTTATTAAATTCATTTTTTTTTCTTTTAATTTCAATGAAATTCTCTTCTGAATATATATTCTTTTTTCTTGTAAAAATCAAAAATAAAATAAAATTGTTAATTGATTGAACATTCATGGATAAATTAAAAAAAAATGTCTTATTTGATGAATGATATAGATGAAAAGTATACTCTGGAAAATTTGAAATTGCTTATACAGAAGTATTCTATTGATCACAAGAATTTTTTTGATGGGAATACTGCTCTTCACATAGTTTGCTCAATAAAATTGGGTTTGTTTTGAAAAAGAAATATTGAGGTTCAATTTAATTTAATATGATATTTATCTCACAGATTTGGAAAAAATCAAATATCTAGTCGAAAAAAAGGCAAATGTTAATGCAAAAAATAAGGCAATGTGCACACCACTCATCATTGCATGTTCGAATGCCACCATAGATTTAGAATGTATCGAATATCTCTTGGAGAAGAAATCAGATTTGAATGCAAAGGATAAAAATGGGATGAATAGCCTGATGAATATATGGTCGAACAAAAATAGCAATGAAGAGATGATAAGGCTTCTGATAGAGAACAAATCAGATCTGAAGATAGTAGATAACAACAAAATGAATCTGTTGCATTATATCTCCAAATGTGACAAACCAAGTTTGGAAATGACGAAACTATTGATCGAATCTGGTTGTGGATTGGACGACAAAGACAGCAGTGGGAACACTCCCCTACATTATTTTAGCAGCAACTTGCAAAGGGAATTCGTAGATTATCTCGTGACAAACAAAGCAAACATCCATCTCACAAACAATTTTGGCAATACACCCTTCTATAGAAGCTTTGAGAACGAAAAGCTTGCGTTCCAAGATATAGAGTATTATGTAGAAAAAGAATCATTGGTATTACAATAATTCTTCCTAAATAAAAATGATTAATTTCATTTAATATAATTTAAAATTTAATTAATTTATTAAATTTAATTAGAATTTTGGTTTAATTTAATTTATTTTCCATAAAATTTAATGTTTAAACAATCATTTTATAAAATAGCTTGATATACAAAACTACAGAGGACAAGACTCGGTTCACTTGCTTCTAAATCGAAAAATCTCCAAAGAAAATTTGGAAATGACATTAAAAACGTTGAAATATTTAACCGAAAATAAGGTCAAAAAAAAAATACTTAAAGAACCAGCACTAATCTTATCATTTAATTTTCAATGAATTTTAACGAGATTTTTTTTTTAATAGGCAAGTGTCAATGCTAGGAGCAGCCATAACAACACTCCTATGCACATCATTTTGGACTCGTATTGCGATGAAACTACTTGTAAAGAAATCCTCAAGTTTTTGATCGAGAGCAAGAGTGATCTCAATGTCGTCAATAATAGTGGACAAACTGTTTTGAATAAAATTTCGAGCATGGACTTTGAATTTGTTTTTTCTTTTATTTTAATTTTTATTTACTCAATCAATTTTCTTGTTACTTTGAAGTTTTTTGAAACTAAAAAACACAAAATTTCTTTTAAATTTATTGAATATTATTTATTAATAAAGGTAAAGTATGTTGTTGAAATGAAATGTGACCCCAATATCACACAAGGAGAAAACTCTGCTTTTCATCAGATTTGCAAATCGCAACACTTCAATGAGGAGATTTTTTGCTGTTTGGTAGACAACAAGGCCAATTTGAATTCGAAACATGTTTTGTCATCAATTTGCTCTTCGGAAAAAGTGACGAACAAAATGATAGAAACAATCTTCAAAAGCAAAGCAAATCTACACGAAGAAAACTACAATGGAGAAAGCCCCTTTACTTCGCTTTTCTACAACAACAAATTGACTTTAGATATCTTGAATTTGTTCATTGAGAATGGCCAATCCCTGAGATCTCTCACAGAGAAAGAGCAACCTATCCATATCGTCCTTTCAAGGCCCAAAATTGATTTTGACATCTTAAAGTTTCTTGTTTCGAACAAGGCTGATGTGAATTGCCTCACCAATGAGAGTCTCATCCAATTCAAAAAGTCTCCTCTTTCCATTGTGTGCTCTCGATCTACCTTGGAAATTGATGTGATCATTTATCTGCTTGATCACAAGGCTGATATCAATTTTAACACCTCTTTAATCATCAATGTGATCAGTGCCATGAAAGATGACATCGATTTCAAGTTTCTGGATCTATTGATCGAAAGAAAAGCAAACATCAATAACAAAGGTTTTACTCCTCTGCATTTTGCTTGTATGAAAGGTTTTAAACTTTTTAATTTCTTCTTTTATAAATTACTTTTTAATTTGAATTTTCATTTTAGGAGAATCTTCAATCGAAATCGTAAAGTTTTTGTTAGAGAGGAAGGCAAACATAAACCAAGAGGACACCACCAATTTGAAAAACACTCCACTACACACTGCAGCAAGCTCAAAAAAAAGCAATGTTCTCCTAATCAGCTACCTTCTGCAACAAAAAGCCGACATCAACAAGAAAAACAGCAAATCTTGTACGCCCCTTCATCTCATATGTTCCAACCAAACATTTGATCCAGAATCTTTTAAGTATGTTTTGGACAACTGTAGTAATTTAGATTTGAACCCAAAAAATATGAGTGGTGAAACTCCTCTTCATCATTTAGTGAGAGATGATTGTTTGGATTCTGTAAAGTTTTTTGTGGAGAAAAAAGCAATCATCAACTCGGAGAACGACAGGCAACAGTTGCCCATTTTCAATGTTACAGAGACTTGTGTTGAAAACTTTGAAACTTTAAAGTATCTTGTTGAATCTAAATCAATGCTTTCTTTTTCTAGCAAAACTGTTCTGGACATTGCTGTGAAAGTGAAGGACGTTTCAATCGAGATTATCAAGTATATCATTGATGCAAAGTCTGATCTCTTTTCCACATTTTATTATAATACACCTCTCTGTTCTTTTTTGACACATGGAACCATCAACCTTGATATTTTGAAGCTCTTAATAGAAAGCAAATCTGATATAAACTCGAAACAAGTAAGATTGACTTCCCCAATGGAAGCAGTTATACAAAGAGTCACAACTCCATTGGAATATGTCAAATTTTTGGTGCAAAACAATGCCTCCATCAACACGGAAGACAGAACTCCTCCCTTGTTTTTGGAGTGTGCCAAAACAAACTACAATATAAAAGTCATCGAATATTTGGTTAAAAACAAAGCAACATTGAATGTACTCACCTCTGAAAAGAAGCCTCTTTTGTTCTATTTCCAAAAGTCTTGTGAACTTTCCCTCCTCAGATTTTTTGTCGATCATAAAGTTGATTTGTCCCTCCAAAAAGCGAACCAGAACATTCTAGATTATGAATTGTACTTCTCCAAAAGTTCTTACGATCGAGTTCTCTTTTTCGTTTGCAATGGAGTTTCTTTCAATAGTCTTCTTCTTTCCGGAAATTATTCATCCATTTTCAGAGATTATAATCAAGGTACCTTGTGGAAAATTAATACCCACAAATATTTTTCCACTTCATCTCAAAGTTCTGTTTACTGTTTTCTTTTGTGCATCAAAGTTTTTCGTAAAAAATCTGGCCAGATTTTTCCAAAGCCAATTGCTTTTCAACTTATCCAACAATTCACTTTCCTCGAAATATCCAAAAAATGAGGTTGTGAATCCATTTTGTGACACCAATTTTAAATCAATCGGAATCCATTTTAATTAATATTAAAATAATTATTTATCTCTTTGGTTTGTTGATTATCTTTTCCTTGAATCAAAATTTTATTTACCTGCTTTCAAAGCATTAATATTTGAATATTCTTTCATCTTCTTCAATGGAGGATAATAATTTATTATAAATAAAAAAATTGATACCCAAATCAAAAAAAAACAATTATTGATCAATAATGCTGGATAAAAATTCATCAAAATTTGATTTGGATGGGATTGATTATGATAATTTGATTGATGTACACCAATAAAAAATTTTTTAAACTTATTTTATTTATATCCTAATACATTTGGCAAAAATAAAAGAATTTGAGAGATCTTGAATATGGTGATCTGGATGATGATGAAAATTTTGAGGATTTGAGCAATAACGAAGATGATAATAAAAATATATATCAATCACCCCAATCAAATAGAAAGGGTAAAAACACAAACAATAATAAAATTCAACAAAATAAGAATCCACAACCAAATGTGACAAATAATAATAATAATGATCCTTTTGGGGATATACCCAAGAGTGAATCTCCAATGATGCCCAAAGAAATGCCCAATAACAACAATAACATGATTATATTTGATTCAAATGTGAAGATGAGAAAATCATTGCATGTGGAGACATCTGCATCTTTAATTGCAAAAGTCATTTTCCCACCACATTATCCCATCAAACAAAAATCATTTGGTCTCCCAAAAGATTCGAATATCGAGGATTGCATCACCAGCATCGCCAAGGTATTGAAATCCAAACACAATTATTCGATCAGCAAAGCTGTTGGGTTGTGTGTGAAGCCCCAGGAGCATCATCCTATGGAATTCAAATTATTGAAGGTGAAATTTTACAATAAAAGAGGATAATAAAATTGGATCTCCATATCATACCATATTGCAACTATATGCAATATATTTATATTCTTAATCAAAGAATTATTTGTATATTCACAATCAATTCAAAAAGATGATTATATTTAACAAGTAAATTTGTATTTGATTTCATTATATATAAATTATATTTTCTCATATAATGGTTCAAATTTGAAAAATCTCAAAATTTGATTCAACCAATTGAAATATTAAAAATGCTGTCAGTACAAAAAAAAAAAATCTCCCAACAAAATTAAAAATAATCTATTATATTTTAAATTGGTGAAAAATGATCGACAAAAAATAAGAATGATCCTTTCAACATTAGAGAAGTTCAAAAGTTTACAACAGTTTAAATAATTTTTAAAGCTAATAATTAATATCCGCTAACAAAATTGTAAATTTTGGACATGTCTTTTTCAACATTCTTATTTTTTGTCAATAACTTAGGAAAAAAAAAAACTGTTCTGCCAATAAAATTTTAAAAATATTAAAAATAAATTTTTTTTTACCGACTCAACTTTCCTTTCAAAAAAAAATAAAATTCCCACATACATTAGTCCTACCCCTTCTTCCTCGACACCGACTCAGTTCTAAAGTACCAGAAGCTGATCATCAACGAGCCGATCTACTACATGGAGAAGATAATGAAGGACAACAAGCCTGTGGGAGTGACCCGGCTGAGAATCAAGTTTCCCGAGAACTTTCCCTTCGTCTACAAGACTTTTGAGCTACAAACAAATCTTACTGTGAAAGAAGCGAGAGATTACATCGCTATGAACTTAAACTTTAAGGCTGCCACTGTTTCTATGATTGGGCTGAGGATTCCCAAGGATCTCGTCAAGCTCGGCAAGTCTGAGGAGGTCAAGCGTTTGCAGTCTGTTGAGCCCTTTCCTTTTCTCAATTCTGACCATTCCATCGGCGAGTATGCCAATCTGATACAAGAAATTGTAAATAATTTTTTCATTTTAAAATTTTTTTAATATTTTATTTTAAATTGAATTTTATAATTATTTTATTCATTTTTTCATTTTCTTTAATTTAAATTTAATAACAAACTTATTTTTATTTTATTTTTTATATTTTATTTTTCATTTTTTTTTTAATTTTTAATTTTAATTTTTATTTTTTTATTTCTAATTTCAAATTTCAAATTTTTATTTCAAATTTTTATTTCAAATTTTTTTATTTTTCATTTTTATTTCATTTTTTGCGAAGGATTATTTGGACTACAGCTACATCGAAGAAGAAGGAGAATCAGGAGAAAAATCAATTATTACAGACCCCAAAGTGCAAAAAGTGATAGAACCCATCATGTACATGCAGCCGGAGAAAGGGGGGTTTCTCAAAAAACAAAACAAATTCAATTTTTTCAATCAAAAGTTTTTCATTCTACAACAAGACAAAATGTTTTATTTCAAAGAGAAACCCATAAAAAAAGTAAATTTTTAAAACTTATTTTTTTTAATTTTTTTTTTTAGGAATTTTTTCAATATTTTTTTAAATTTTTTTAAAAAATTTATTATCATTTTATTATTTTTTTTTTAAAAAAATTTTGATCATTTTACATTCATGTTTTTTATTAATCCTGATTTATTTTTAGGACCGTCCAGAGGGCTCCATTTTTTTGTTCGATTGTGTCATTGAACCACTAAAACTTTTTTCTTTCAAAATCATTGAAAAGTTTAATGGGAAAGGTGATAACCAGTTTTTGTTTTTTAATTTTTTTTTATTTTATTTTTTTCATTTTACTTTTTTTTTATTTTTTTATTTTTTTTTATTTTATTTTATTTTTATTTTTGTATTTTTTTATTTTTATTTTTGTATTTTTTTATTTTTTATTTTTTATTTTATTTTTATTTTTAATTTTTAATTTTTAATTTTTATTTTATTTTTAATTTTATTAGAAACCCCATTCATTTTGATGGCAGACAGTAAAAACGACATGAACGACTGGTTAGGAGCAATTAAAAAAGCCAGCAAAACGAGAAGTGGACCTCTCAACGTGCGTCACAACGCCAAATTTCTCGAGGAGCAGTTCCGTAATTTAATTTCGAATGAAGACCCTTTGGTCGAATACACTAATTACAAAAAAATTGGTAATTTTTTTATTTTTTTTTTTTTATTTTTTATTTTTTTATTTTTTATTTTTTATTTTTATTTTTTATTTTTTATTTTTGATTTTTGATTTTATTACTTTTTTTTTTTATTTTTTTGATTCATTTTAAAATTATTCATTTTTGTTTTTTAATTTTTTCATTCACACTAAATTTGTTATTTTGTTTTCGAACATTTTCTGTTTTTTTTGATTTATTTTTCTTGAATTTGTATTCATCAATTTTTTTTTCTTCCATATACTTTTAAATTTTTATATTACATTTCATTTATTTATTTTTATTTTTTTGTTTGAATTAATTTTTAAATGATCATATTTTCATTTAAATTTCATTTTTTAAAATTTCATTAATTTTTTTTCTTTTTTTTTTTTTTTTTAAAAAGGACGAGGAGGATTTTCTTCAGTGTGGACAGCAATAAGCACAAAGACGAGACAAGAGGTGGTGATAAAAGTGATCAAAATTTTAAAGTTGAATTTGAAATATATTTTAGAGGAGCTCCTCACCCACAAAACCTGCAAACACCCCAACATTGTCTCCTTCATTGATGCTTATTTTGTTCCTAATGAACAACAGATTTGGGTTTCTTTGGGTAAAGAAAATGAAAAAAATCCAAAAAAAATAAAAAATAAGAAATAAAAATAAAAAATAAAAAATTTGAAATAAAAAATAAAAAATAAAAAATAAAAAATAAAAAATAAAAAATAAAAAATA